>JBBPMH010000538.1:0-22993 GCA_038090235.1 Pulveroboletus ravenelii
AGTATTCATAGGATGTACCTACTCATACTTGGAATTCTCATCCTTCTGCTCTTGTCTTCACCGACATTAGTAGCCGCAGGCTTTCCTTGGTTGTTCACTTTGAGCTGCCTGGGATTGATCCCTGATAACAATGATGGTCACAGTTCAAATAACAAATCACAACTATACTATGACATACAGCCAAACAACAGATAGGCAAAATAATAAATGGAATACATGCTCTTGAGAGAGACATTAATATGCTGGAAAATAGTGAGAAAATTGACACCCATGATGAAACCTGGACATCCCTTGCCCTCCTTTGACAGGAACTCCAGCATCTCCAACAAAAACTGAACCAGAATGAAACAGCTAAGGCAAAGGCATGCTGGTTTGACAAAGGTGAGCAACTAAATAAATACTGAATAAAGACCAACACCCCCCATAAACCTAGAGACATAATCCATGCCCTGCAAGACCCTGCAACAGGCAAACTAACTACAAAGTCTGTTGACATGGCTGAAATCACCCATAAGTACCACAGTGGCCTGCAGACACAACACCTTCTAGATTATCACAGCCTGGAATGGCAAGCTGCAATAGCAGAAGCACTGCAACAGATCCCTGACTCCCAAAAGTTTGCTGACCCAGAGGCTGATATAAACAACCTTATAACCTTGAGCCAAGTTACCCAGGCCCTTCTCTCATCCAAGAATGGTACTGCTACTGGCCTGGACAGACTTCCATATGAATTGTGGAAACTCCTTCACCATTGCCACCTCCAACACTCTTGATGAGAAGGACCCTCCTTTGACATTGTTAGCTGCCTCACAATGGTCTATAATAATATACAATGGCTAGGAACAGACAGAGACACTGACTTCTCAATTGGGTAGATGTGCCCAATCCACAAAAAAAACAGTCACACCCAAATTGAAAACTACTATCCCATAACACTGCTCAACACCAACTATAAAATTATGACAAAAGCCCTAGCTCTACAACTTGCTACCCATACCTGCCACCTCATCCACCCCAACTAGTCTGGCTTTGTACCCACCTGCTTCATCTTTGACCCCATTCAACTAGCTAAAACTATGTGTACATATGCAGACTATATGGAGGAGGATAGAGCAATAGTTGTGCTATACCAAGAGAAAGCTTATGACAAAATTGACCACAAGTACCTACTAGACATGCTAAGAACCTTTAGACTACCTGAAGTATTTATAATGACTGTGGAAGTGCTGTACCAGAATGCACAAACAAAGATAATCATAAATGGTGTTATCAGTGACACCTACCTCATCACATGAGGTGTCTGACAAGGTGACCCTCTCTCCTGCCCCCTTTTTGACCTGGCCATTGAACCCCTAGCTGCCTACATCAGAAACTCCTCTGCCCTCCAGGGATTTACTATCCCCAATACCAACCAGACCATTAAGGTCACTCTATATGCAGATGACACCACTGTCTATCTCTCCTCCACTGACAGATATCTCACCCTTGAACACATACTGGAGAGATGGTATATAGCATCTGGAGCCAAATTTAACCTTGGAAAAACTGAAATTATCCTGATTGGTTCAGAGATGCACTAGCTGTCATATCCTGTGCAACTCTGATCTCTGGATCCAACTCTGGCCTTGTCTCTCTCAAACTCTAGTGTGTTCTTGATGAGTGTGCACCCTAGACCCTCCAGACCTTGTACTTAGCTCATATAATTTTACTATGCTTATGTTCCATTCTTTGCTTACTCTTGTACACCACCCATTTCCTTTATAGTCTCTCTGGTCCTGTACTCTGCTTAGGAGCACAGCTCCATTGTTACTACTCTGGCTCTGGCTCTGAGTTACTGGTTCTCATACCAGTGCTCCCCCTCTGTATATAAGACTCTGTTATAAGAAAGTAAGAAGAGGTAAGGGTGCAAGTGTAATACTCATCCCAGGGGGAGTTGTATACTGGGCTGCTGATAGAAGGGTTAGTCTAACAAGCTACTAGAAAGGCCTACCACTCATTTTTAATCTGGACAGATGAAAAGAAATGGGTTAGATATGAATGAGGGGTCAAGGACAAGGACCCAAGACAAATGAGATGGCCAAGGATGAGGGCCAGAGATCAGAAATGAGAAAGTGACCCACTCCCAGCTCACACAGATAGAAGTGGAAAGGGAGAAAGATGTATTTTCACCATAGAGACAGTGCTTTATAGTCCAGGGCATTCCCTTAGACTTGTAAAGATGAAATAAAGAAGTCCTAAGTAAGATAACAAAAACCCAGACTAATTGGGGCATGTTTGGGATTAATGTGGACTAAATCCAGGTTGGCTGACACCAATCCAGGACTGGACCAAGTCAATCCAGACTGGATATACCAAAACCTAGAAACTGGACCTACTTAAACAGACACAGAATGGAATGGACTGGAGTAATGAATTGCTAGACCTATGGAATATGGTAGAATAGGGTATTTGAATCACAGGAGACTGAGATCTCCTACATCATACTATGTTGTAGATACCTGAGTTCAAATATCAACTAAGACTTCCCCAGTCCTCTCTAACTCTTTGCTTGAGCCTTGACAGCTCTCCTCTGATCCTTCCTCAACCTTCATTGCTTGCAACAAGGTCACTCTGACTCTCATCTGACCCTCCATAAATTCAGAGCTACTAGTACTCCTAGAGATACCATCTTAACACCAGCACTGACTGACCCAAACCCGACAAGTCCACTCCCACTCTCCCCTAGCATCCAAATTGCTGCTGATGGGAGTACCACCCATATCCTTGGAGCCTGGATAGGAAATAAAATAGAAAGTGTGCAGCCCTGGTCCCCTATGCTCAACAAAATCAAAATAACTCTTGACTACTGGGCCTCCTTAAGGCCTACCTTGGATGCAAAAAGGCTGATCATCCAAATGGTGATAGGTGGCATGACCCAATTCCTTACTAAAGCACAAGGCATGCCACATATTATAGTCAAAACTCTATACTCTACCATCTGAAACTTTCTCTGGAAGAGAAAGAAAACCCCTTCTGGACTAAGCATGGACAACCTAATGAAACCCAAGACTGCAGGCAATATCAACCTCATAGACCTTACCATCAGGAACCATGCCATAGAGCTCACCTGGATAAAGACCTACATAGATCACTCCCCCACCCACCCCACCTGGGCCTTTGCCATGGATGCAATAATTAATTGTGTTAATAAAGATGGAATCTCAACACCACATGACATACACACCTTTTTTACCACCCTATGACCATTTGGATGGCCATAACCTAATGGAAAACAACTTCCCTGGCTCTTACTTGCCCTTCTCCAAGTTGCAAAATGGTTCAATCTCACCTTTGTACCTCATAAACTCTTCAAAAGTCTGAAGTGACAAATGCCTGCTTGGTATCACATCAGCATCCCACCACACCTTTACCACAAGAAAAAAACAATGTGCCTATGCACTAACCACAAAGCAACCTATGTTTGTGACCTTATTAAAGCCTACCGCTGACTCAATAGAGTGGACTCCAACTATGAACCCAATGCAGCTTGCCACTGCTCTGCCTGCAGAAGAGACTGCAGACAGCAATGCAGGAACCCCCACCAACGTGCCATGATAGCCTACAATATCACCAGCCTAATGGATGACAAATACAATGCAATCTCTCACCTACTGAAGGGTGGTCTCACACTCACCCACTGACAGAAAGAGAAGAATCACTGAGCAGCCCCTGACTGTTATGCTTGATCCTGAAGGGTCAAGACATGACTCAGCTAAGGATTGAGGACAAGAAATGCAGTTAGCAAACAGCTACTGCAGGACGAGGACGAGAAATGTAGCCTGCAACTAGCAGGGTCAAGAGTTCATCTGGCGACTAGCTGACAAAGGTTCAAAGTCAAGGATCTCGCCTAGCTACCTGCTAGTGAGGAGATAAAGGCAAGAGCAGAGTGCTCAGTCAAGTGTGGAGTGAAGACACATAGAGGAAGGAACAATGTAGATTGCCGAGTAGGTCTAAGCTGAGGAACAGGGTACCTACAAGGTGGGTTTATATACTACATGGAGACAATGGGATATAAACGAGAAATGACAAATAGAGCTTAGGAATCGAATGAGTAAGCTGATGAATGGTGAAAGGGGAGTAATGAGTAATGAAGACATGAGGCTGATAAAAGAGGATTGGGCAGGGAATCTAAGGTTCAGAGGTTAAGCAAGAATGACAAAGGGAAGAATGTCATGGAATACAATGGAACAATGAAAAGGTGTGACTAGGTCACAGGAGATGCCTATAGTGGTGTAGGCATAATCTGTCAACAGGTTGTTCTAGGTGGACAGAGACAGGTGCTGGGTAGGCACAGACAAATGCCAGGTGGGCCTAGACAAGTGCCAAGTAGGCATAGACAGGTGTTGGGTAGGTACAGACAAGTGTCAGGTAGGCACAGACAGATACCGGTTAGGTATGAAAGTGGAGTTAGGGGAATGCCTAGGGATCAAGGGTGGCCATTGTGATTGTAGATGGTCCAGCAGAGTTAGGGTAGGGGTTCCAGTGATGAGCCAGAGGGGACATTAGGAAAAAGAATAGGGGCCCTATGCATATACGAGTGAATCGTAACACTGACAAAGGAGACAAGATCCTTTTTGACCTCACAGTAATCTCCCAGAACTCACTTGATGAATGCTTTCATGTCCTAGCTGACAACCCCAGTGAACCACACCTGCCAGCCTATCAGATGGCAAATCCCAGATGAGAACAAGGATAGCTGCTAGAACCCACACTCATCTATGTATACCAATGGTAGTTGTATTAACAATGGCAAACTTGATGCCACTTGCAGCAGTGGCATCTGATTTGGAGAGAATAACCCTAGAAACCAAGCTGTCAGAATCCCAGGCCTAAGCCAATCCAATCCAGCTCCAGATATGCCATAAATGGCCTGATAAAACATCTAGGTAAATAGGAAGATGATGGCTGGACTAACACTGCCAATGCTGACTGGCTCCAGGTGGCAGCATACCAACTCTGCTGCCATGGAGCCCTCACCCACTTTAAATAGATAAAAGGTCACACACACAACTCTGGAAATGAACAAGCTGATCTCCTAGTAAAACAAGGTATGCATAAAATACACCCAAATGCCATTGACTGAGACATCCTACTCTTTTATTCTCCCAGACAGTGATAAATGCTACCATAAATCCTTTATTAAGGGCTGTGATAAAGAAAAGAAAAGTCTATACTTTCTAGTAATTATTAGAAAAGAGGATTAGCCATTACTTTTAAGTACCAGGATTAAGTCATAAGGGACTAGAAACTAGTTATATGGTAAGACAAGACATCTATATATAGGATTGGGTCAGATAAGCAAAAATATATGTGAAAAAGTTGGGAAAATCACTAATTACTAGAAAGGTAATAAATGTAATTAAGTTTGGGGAAGATTATTGCTGGTGTGAGATTGCATGGGATGAAATATAGTTGGGGTTCTGATATAAATGGTAGAATTGATGAATTACATGGCTTGAATTACACTTTTGGCCTTGCTAGTCATGATTTTCTAAATAATAGCCCTTCTGTTAATACAAGTAAATGGCTCCTATGATGTTTATGCTTCTCTGGCTAGAGTTTCTGAAGAAGCAGGACTGCTGTAGAATTCCATAGGACAGGCTGGGCAGCAATGTTCCTATAGAAAAGATCAAGAAAGGTGAAAAATATAACATTTTCTTTCTAGATGGTAGAAATAAGTTTTATAGTGAAAATAAGCAAATAAATATGGAATAGTGGGTGTTATATATGTTGTCTGACACTAATTTACATAGAGATGACATAACAGAACAATTTCCAGATGTATATAATCATGTTATGATATTCTAGGATCCAATATATGTAACTTAGATATAAAGTCAAAAAACTGTCCAAATGAGTCATGGTTTTGAAATAGCTCCCATTTCATCAGATCTTATCCAAATCTCTTAAATATTGGACCAATAGAAAGCCAAGAGTTAGTACTCTATTTGGTATACTCACATGCTAGGGTTAGGGTTAGTATTTCTCGCAGGGCATTGCACTTAGTGCAAAATATGCAAACATCCAGACAGTTTTTTGAGTCACTGTAACATGATCATACTGCCATTTGTGTGTAATTATGGTGATATCTGTAAAGAACTAAGTAGAAAGGCAGTGATTTTTGTTGCAGTATGCAAAGAAGTAGTCTAGAGACTACAATAGTAGCCCAGAATATGTAGAAAGTTGTCAAGAGGAATGTGCACTATTATTATGTAAGGTAGCACCATTGCCCAAAATGGGCTCAAAAAGGTATATGCAACACCAGTGATACCCACTACATTACTCAGTAAATGATACTAAATAGTGAAAACAAAGTCAACTCACCTCAGCTGCTGCCTAAGATATAGCAGGAATGACTGAGGGGAGTTCCAAAAATGAAATGAGAGTATATACAGTGATCTCAAAAACCCTTTCCATGTTGACCCTTAATGTAGTGCATAGAGCATACCACCACAATGCATAGTAATCTCGCTTAGCTTTGGTGGAGACATAAATAGTACATACCCTTGGCTACATAATCGCCCCCAGGGTCATGTGATTTGGTCCACATGCGGTGGAGATATGATCTATTTAAAACAGCAATATCATGGAAAGGGTTTTTGCACTTTTGAACTAATGACTAGGATCTCAGTCAAATCATAAGATAGTTGCTGTTATTTGTTGATATAAACAAAGATATACATATAAACAGTATGTCTGAGTTTAAAAAAGTTCACACACTTCTTGATTCTTAATCATCATCATGGTCAGATCTCTTTTTCTTACTCAACAAAGCACTATTCTTTCTCTGCTTGATGCTGGCCACTCTGGTGAAGCTATTGCCAAGAGAACTGGTATTAGCCCTTCTGCCATATCAAATCTTTGCTCCAAAGAGCATTCTACTCTTCCCAAGGCTATTGGAGGTTGTCCTTCCAAGCTTTTCTCTACCAATATGCATCATGCTCAACATCTTATTACCTCTGGTAAAGCTGAAAATGCTGTCCAAGTTACCAAAGCCCTCACCAATATCATCAACCAACCCCTCTCTCCTAGTACTGTTCACCTTCACTTGAAAAAAGCTGGTATGAAGGCTGTGGTCAAGTCCAAATGTTCTCTTCTTTCTGCTAAACATCACAAGGTTTGCTTAGATTTCACCCCTGCTTACAAGGACTGGACTCTTGCAGACTGGAAGAAGGTGATATGGTCTGATAAGACCAAAATCAATTGTCTAGGGTCAGATGGGCATAAATGGGCATGGAAAAGAGCAGGTGAGGGGCTTAGTGATAGACTGGTAGATGGAACCCTCAAGTTTTGTGGAGGTTCTATGATGATGTGGAGGTGTATGACTTGGAAGGGAGTTGGATATGCTTGCAAGATTGATGGTAGGATGGATGGGGGTCTATACCTTCAAATTTTGAAGGAGGACCTGCTGCATACCCTGCAGTATTATAGCCTCAATTCTTCTAACATCATCTTTCAGCAAGATAATGACCCTGTTACGACTTGATTGTAAATACATGGGACCCCTATTCTTTTTCCTCAAACGTCCCCTTGGGCTTATCACCAGAACCACCACTCTGACACCACCAGACTACCCATGGCTGCCCTCAACCCCTAATGGCACTCCCTGACCCCACCAGTACTTATCTGTACCTACCCAGCACCAGTTTCTACCCACCCAACACCTGCCTATGCCTACCCGGCATCCACCTGTGCCTACCTGGCACTTATCACCAAGAATAACCTGTCAACACATTATGCCCACACTGCCACAGGTACCCCCATGACTCTGTCACATCTTCTTCATTGTTTTTTCACATTCCATAATGATCTTCTCTTGTTCCTTGTTATCCTCACTTAGTCTTTGAACTCTAGATCCCCTCGTCTGATCCTCTCTTATCGGCCTCATGTCTCTTTTACTCATTGCTCCTCTTTTGCCATTTATCATCTGACTCATCTGATTCCTAAGTTCTATTTATCCTTTGTCATTCCTTGTTTACACCCCTTTGTCTCCATGTAGTATATAAACCTGCCTCATAGGTATTCTGTTCCTCAGCTTAGACCTACTCAGCAATATACCTTTTCGTCTCCTCTCATGTCTTCACTCCACACTTGACTGAGCGATCAGCTCTTACCCTCATCTCCTTGCTAGCAAGTCACTAGACAAGCCTCTCGACCTTGAATCTTCGTCAGCTAATCGTCAGACAAACCCTTGACCCTACTTGTTGCAGGCTACATCCCTCATCCTCGCTCCACTGTAGCCACCTGCCAAACAGCTTCTCTCATCCTCGTCACTTAGCTGAGTCCACACTTGACCCTTCGGGATCAAGCATAACAGATTCCAAGCATACCTGCAAGAAGGTCAAGAACTGGCTAGAGGAGCAAGAATTCAGGAATATGGTTTGGCCTGCACAATCTCCTGACCTGAACCCTATTGAACACCTCTGGGGTTATCTCAAAAGAAGGCTTGCAAGGCATGAAAACCCTCCTAATGGAATTAGTGAGTTATGGGAAAGGACTGAGGCAAAGTGGTGGGGTATAGTATCTAGGGAGTGTCAGAAACTGATTGAAAGCATGCCTAGAAGGATTCAGGCAGTGCTTAGAGCAAAAGGAGGCTATACCAAGTACTGATAATACCCAAATACCCTTCTCAATTTAAAAGTGCAAAAACCCTTTTCATGGTATTGCTGTTTTAAATAGATCATATCTCCACCGCATGTGGACCAAATCACATGACCCTGGGGGCAATTATGTAGCCAAGGGTATGTACCATTTATGTCTCCACCAAAGCTAAGCGAGATTACCACACATTGTGGTGGTATGCTCTGTGCACTACATTAAAAGTCAACATGAAAAGAGTTTTTGAGGTCACTGTATAAGATGGATAGAGATATGAGTGCTAACTCCAACCAACTCTGAAAGAGAAGTCTGGAATCCATAAGTAAATAATAAGAGGGGTTGTGGCTCCAGGACAATGGAAGTGGTTAGCACCAAAGATAAAGTTAGGAATGAAGGAGTGAAGTAGTAAGTACCTCAAGTGCCATTTGGGCTCCAACTCCTGGCACTCTGTTTCAACAACTCCACCCAGGGTACTGGACTCCAGTGCACAGCAACTGACCACAACTGACCAAACCTAGTCAGAGTTCAATAAGAGTGCTTAGAGTACTTCAGAGTTGTAGTCCTTGATACTCCCACTTGATCGCAATCAGAGTCTCATGGCTTGAATGAATTTCCAGTGTTGCTCTCATGTCAGCACCTTGGTTAAGATGTTTGCAACCATGTCTCCAGTAGGGATGTAGTGTATGACTGCCTTTCCCTTCCCAACTAAGTCATCCCAAATAAAGTGGTACTTTTATTGGATATGTTTTGTCTGGGCTCTATCAGGGATTGATCTCGAGCAGCTCAAAATGAACAACCCAAGAAGGCCTGCAGCTACTAATGTCAGTGAAGACAAGAGCAGAAGGATGAGAATTCCAAGTATGAGTAGGTACATCCTACGAATACTGGTTAAATACTACTATACATATGTATGTTACATAATATGCCCTAAACCCAGAGAAACCCTATAACAATAGGAGAAGCAGAAATGAATAAAGAAGTAAGATGGAGATTAAATAGAAGCGAAGGAATGGAAGAGAAGTATAATGACCCTGAACCAACCCTAAGCCCAGATAAGCCCTATGCCCTAGAATGGAATGGCGTAGTGTGACATAGCGATGACGCAATGCTGACCAAAGCATGATATCACAGGGAATGACCTAGACCAGGAACAGAATGAGGTATAGATAAGATAAAGGGAGAGGAATAGATAGGGGTATAAGCCAAAAATCAGTGTTGTGACAGGCTCAGAATTGTGGGTCACATGACAGTATGATTGCTGCTTGGTTATTGCAGTGTAGTACAGTTGGGTTCCTTTGACAGTGTCCTATCTCTTCAAAAAAGCTCTGAAGCCACATCAAGTGCTGTCCTGCCATGTTGAATCCAATGTATTCTGATTTGGTGGTGGACAGTGTGACTATGCTCTGTTGCTTGCTTGCCCAAGAGATGGTTCCACATTGACTGAGAAAAAGGAAACCAGAGGTGGATCATGAGTTGTCTGGGTCCTGTGACCAACCAGCATCTGAGTACCCATGGAAACTAGAGTCCCATGGAAGTATTGTTTCTGTTATATTGGAATTCCATATCCAATGTCACACAGACATAATGGAGAACATGCTTTACTGCTTCCCAATGACATGCCTTTGGGGCTGTGCTAAAGCAGCTGAGCATTCTAATGGAATAGGCCAGATCTGGTTGGGTTTTGAGCATCAGGTATATGAGTGAGCCTATAACTGTGAGATAGGACACCCATTTCTTTCTGATTTGAATCTCCAGGAGTATAGAGTTGTCCAGTGGGTCATTTGTGGACAAAGAAGTTCTGTGGACCATTGGGGTCCAAATGGGAGTGGAGTCAGACATTCCAGTCTGTTCCAGAATAATTTACATATATTGCAACTGGGACAAGGCAATCATCCAGAGTTTGTGGTCTCTGCATATTTCAATTCTAAATAAATATTTGGCCTTTCCTAAGTCATGCATTTTGAAAGTGGATGAGAGCATGGTCTTGATGGAGTTCATGTAACTTCTGGAACTTGCTGTGAGAAGGAGATTGTCAATATAGACAACTAGGAAACATATTTCACTTGACTTCCAGAGTACATACAGACAGGTTTCTGCATCTAGGTGGATGAATCTGAGTTCACCTAGCTTTTTGTCAAGTGTTTTTGTCAAGGAACAATCTCTCACAAGTGAGAAAGCCTGGGACAACCTAAAGGGTTGTGATGAGCACAAGTCTACATGAGGACAAGTGCTACCAATATATACTTCTATCTATGCCCTAAACCCTAATAATACCCTAGACCCTAATAGACCCTTGATAACTTATCTATAATGTCATACCCTAAACAACACCCTAAGCCCTGGAATGGGATGACATATGTATGACATAGCAATGACACATGCTAATGATGTCATATGGAACAACCTAGACTTGGGATGAAATAAGGATGATAAATAATAAATAGGAAACTAGGAAAGGAAAGGCATAAAGGGGAAAACATAAGCATAAAGCATAGAACATAAAGGAAAAAAGGAAAGCATAGAGGATGATAAATATGCAATCCTGACAGTCAGGATGCAGGAATGAGGAGATTGTAAAAGGCAGGGTCTTTCCAAAGCCTGTCCCTGTAAGAACAATGCAATCTATACCAAGTACCAAGGTCTCTGCATAGTCTAGTTGCCATGGATGTGGTTTGTGACCTGTTCACTCCTCACAAGCCACAGAAAGTGTGTGTCAAGTAATCTTAGAGCAGCAGCCTGGTGTATTGGTTTGTTGGGAAGAAAGGAATGTGTAAGATTTTTTATGATATGGTGTGGGAGGTATTAAAGGATGGAACATTATTCATCAGGAATTAGATATGGATATGATATGATGGAAGTATCTAGTAGCTTGTCAAAGTAATAAGGAGACAGCTGATTCTATGCAGGTTTACTTTTTAGGATTAAATCCAAAAGAGGACAGTGGTATTACGGACAATCCAAAATAGGTGGAATTCTACCCAAATATGGATTTAAAGTGTGACATGCGTGACTCGATCCAATAGTTCTGTAGCGCGGAAACTTCCGACTCCACTAAACGCTTCCCAGAACGGCTCGAGACTAGGGTGAGTGGGTACATGGGAACTGTATGCTAACAACCTTGCCGAATCAGGTAAGTTCGGCAAGCTTGTTGTCACCTAGTGACATGATGTTCAGGTGAACAAATGTTTGATATGAATCCAGACGAGTTTCAAGCGGCAGAATGAAGGACCGGGTCAAACCGCTTAAATAGTGCATCTTTCCTCGTCTCCCAGCGTGTGGGGCGCTATGGATATTCCAACGACAGGGACCCCTACCATCTATATGATGTCTGCATCGTATGTCCTCCCCCCATTACTTTTTCACCTCACTATGGCAATGTTGGCCGTTCTACCACGGACACGTTATTTGCTAGTTGCCTGCTGGCCAGTCGCAGCACTGTTGGCGCTCCGTGCAATGCGGCCCGTGGGTATCCCGCTCAGCAGTTCTGAGCGCAAATTCCACAACATCTTGGCGGTCTGTAGCTTTCATTCTCCATGGACTTACTCGGGCTTACTGATCGTCAGTCCCCGATGATGATGCTCGCTACCCGTTCCCTTCGATGGACATTAGCAACAGAGCCACTCGTGAGGGAACTCCGTCCCATGAACAGCACTCCTTCGCCCTTCATGGATGCTCTCGATCTTGCCTTTACCTTCCGCAGCTACGGTTGGAATTTTTCACGTGGATTGTATATCCCACGCGAAACTCGTCCATCCAACCGCGCAAGATTCGTTCTCTACGTGACCCTGTCTGCGGCTGTCCATGCATTTATCTGCGGCATCCTCCATAGGGCTATCCAATCATTTTCCCCAGTGGGGCTTGGCTCCATTCCAGGAGGATCCATCTTCGACGAAACCCTACCTCTCCACGTCCGACACTTCCGATCGTCCATCATTTCTGTCATGGGTTGTTTCACAGCCTACGGCTTCCTCCAGATGGGTTACGATGTGTGCACTCTCGTAGGGGTTCTGATCCTTGGACAAGACCCTGCCCAGTGGCCTCCTGGATTTGACGCCCCATGGCGTGCGACATCGTTGACTGATTTCTGTGGACAGAGGTGGCACCAATGGTCTCGTGACATATACCTTGTCCAGGGCGGTGAGCCGCTATCCTTCACCTTTGGTCGCATCGGTCTCGTAATAGGGACGTTCCTCTCCAACGGAGTGAACCACTACGTGATACTATACTCATGCGACACCACGAGTGAACTCTGGAGGATGCTGGTTGGGCTTGGCATGATGGGCCCGGTGGTGCTCGCCGAGCGAGCATTCAAGCGGTTGACGGGGAGAAAGGTATGTGGCTTGGCGGGATGGGTTTGGACGATGACCTGGCTCCTCTTGTTTGGGAATGTGATCATCGACGCCTTTGTGAGAGCCGGAGCACTCGGACCGGACACCTTGATAGATGGCGTGCCGTTCTTGCGGGCATGGGTAGAACGTTTGGTGGTGGCCTTCGATACCTGGTTGCATGTAGCCTAAGTCGCTCTGTGCGACCATCGTCCCACTTTTTTTTTTTACTGCGCGGTGTCGTTAGTGTGCCTTCGTGTCAGTTGCATTCAAGAGCACCATACCGCAATCACATGATCTGCTTCCCCCAGAGCTCGACACTTATCGAAGGTCCGATCAGCAATATATATGTATGACTTGCACACACTGGCAGCGATTCTGGTCCTTGGGCAGGATCCTGCTCAGTGCTCAGTGCCCCCCTGGCTTTAATGCTCCATGGTGTGCTACGTCGTTAACTGATTTCTGGGGGCGAATGTGGCACCAGTGGCTTCGCCACACATTCCTTGTTCAGGCTAGTCACCCCCTTTCCTTCGTCTTTGGTCGGGTGGGTCTTGTTGTCGGGGCGTTCCTCTCTTCCGCAGTGTACCATCATCTTGGGCTGTATTCACTCGATCGGACGAGTGAACTCTGGAGGATGCTAGTCGGGTTTGGAATGATGGCTCCGGGGGTGCTCGCCGAGCAGGCGTTCGAGCGGTCGACGGGAAAAAAGGTATGTGGACTGGCAGGATGGGGTTTGGATAATAACGTGCTTTCTCCTGCAGAGGGACGTGCTCATGGACAGATTTGTGAGAGTTGGACTGCTCGGGGTCCTCTACATTAGTTGACACCGCTGTCTATCAAAGTGGAGGATCTAAATGGTGCCATGCTTGCAGGAATTGATGGAATGTTTGGTGATGGATTCGATACCTGATTACATGCACTAACATGTATAACCTCTGTTGTTAATGGTCATTTCCTCTTTTGCGTTTCATGTGATGTCTTTGATACCTAGCTAAAAGGGAGCTACGCGACGTAGACCAAAACATTCCTTTTTCTTGTCCGACCTGACTTGTGTAGCTCGCTCCAAGTTGGCATTGACTAGTGACTATGGATTATCTACGTCGCACGTGTTGCCCATGTGCTTCGAGTGACTTGCTCTGATGGGCTGAATGAAAGGACGGTGCGTCCACGGTAGGATTAACTCGTAGATTATAAGATTAGCAAGTAAGTTGTTGTTGTGCCACCTGGCACACGCATCTAGCTCAAGTGACCTCTATCATGTGTTATGAACGGCCTTATTAGCGTTCATACAGACGCCGCACGATTTCAATCTGCTGTACAGTCGGTGTAGAAATGCTCGCGATGGAGTGTAGGGTCTACTGCTGTTGTGGGGTCGAGTCACCTGGATGGATGTGCCTCATCATCCATGCCTGGGTAAATACATACCATCCACGCGGGTACCGTGATTGCAATGGTTGCATGACGTGATCCTCGCTGATGCTGATGCTGATCCAATGTCAGTCTAGCAATGTAACTCAAAGGAAGTCATGTTCACTGCTACTTCGATTCCTGGGGAGTGCTGAGATGGATCGGTCGCTTGCTGTGCCTACAAGATTGTGATTGTGAATAATCGTGATGGAATCCCATGGCCGGAAATGTCGTACGGGTTCCGTAGTAGCCTTGGACTGTGGTTTTTCCTGTAATCTGTGATGAGCTCTTGCGCACAAGTCCGAAGGATAAATGAGGGCCTACCTTTCTGGACGGTCTTGCCACCGTTCGCTAGGAAGATATATCACATCTGATTGTCTATCACGAAAGAGTACTCACTCCCTTTTTCTGAGCTGCGGTCATTCGTGAAGGGCCCTCGCTTGCGTCGTCCACTCTGGTTGACAGGTGGGACGGAGATGGACGGTCATTGTGGTGGTGTGACTTTACGAAGAGTTGGCCTGGTCCATGTGAAATGGAATCCTTCTTTTTGGTAACAACCCTTTGAATAATGAATAGCCCCAAGAAGACCAGGCGGTTTCAATGTCTTCCCTAGAATGTGCTTCTTCAACACCTTTGTGATCGGCGGTGGGGGAGATCAGCGAAGGTGGCTCGAGCGGCATCAACACACAAAGGTAAGAAGGAATGGACTTATTACCAACCTCATCAAAATCGAAGTCGGGAGTGAGTGCGCTTAGGGACATCTCGACCTATGCAACCGTGAGACCTTTATGGAGAAAAAAAACTGGAGTGATACCTCGAAGAGCTCGCCTTCAGCGGCTGCACTGAGATCTCCGGCCTCGAGTACATCAGGTGGCCTGTCATTTGTGCCGTCCGAGCTCACAGGGAGCTTGTCCTGTTGTCCTTGCCCGCCAGTGGATGCCTAAATATAGTTAGCGTCGAGGTGTCGAGGAACAAGATCTCGGAATCCGGGTCACGTGTGAAAGTTGCAATGAATTTGCCATTCGGAGCCTTTTGAAAGCCATGGAGTAGACACGATCGCCACTGAGAATGTCTCGTGGCCATGGTCATTCTTCCATCCACTTCAGGTCTACATGTGTGCAGAACCTTGCCGACTCGCCATGGACTTAACGATACAGCCTCCCAATATCTGCCACCATCTCATTGCACTCTTGTCCAACCTCCTCCAACTTCCATACTACCTGGTCCCTCCGCTAGGTACTGTCGTGATTACTAGGTCGGCACTTGCGGGTAGCGTGTTGTGCTATAGGACACGATAGGTTGGCTCATGTAAGCAGGTTGGAGCGGCTGGAGCACATAGAGTTTTGCAAGATGACTTGAAACCTGTGCAACTTGTAAGTTGTCGTCTTTCAGCGACGAGCTTCACAAAGTCTCCTGTCCTATATTTCTCCCATCACACCGAATTTTCCCCCATCACACCAAATTTATATCGTTGACCACGTTGTGTGAGGACCTCTCACGTTGTTCACCAAGTCTGAATGCACCCAAGTTACTCCTATCTCAGGCCATTCATCCGAGCTCTGGTACGATGTATTGGGGCTGTCGATTGTGTCGCTCAAGGGTGAATCATTGAAGTGATGCGTCTCCCAGTCACGAGCCGATTCAACCTCTAGGGTTTACTTGGCATTGGTTCTAACGTTGCACTGCTTTTCCCTTTGTTCCTCCATTGATTCCCTTTTCCGCTGGAAGTCAATACAACCCTCATCGAACGATGCAGCAATCTATGACGGCGGGTTGTTTGCTAGGTGGGTGAGTTGCTTCCGCCGATTGAAAAATGATACATAGACTACTTTCGAACAGTGCACAGATGTAAACGAACAGACATCTCAAGTCGTATCTTGATGTATCCCATTGATTTTAAACTCCCGACAACGCGTGGGTAGGGTGGGTATACGGATCTGTCGATGAAAGCGGTCCCGTCAACGCCGATCAAAGCAACAGCATTGCTTTGTTCCGGAGCATTAGCCATTGTGTGTCCGTGAAATTTCGAGTATATCCTCAAGTCTCATTTCCATTTCTGTCCGCACCTTTTTAGGTCGCGTTGCGGTACCAGTCAGCCAACGGCATGGTCGCAGTGTTTACAGGACTTGCTGTGACGGACTCCGCCTAACTTTCCCTGCCGAGGGTGCTTTGACGGTGCATGTGCCACGCGTTTACCGTGTGGACAACAATAATTGTTTACCAAGTTATTCTCAGATTCTAACCGCCGCGTATAAATCTGGTTCATAGGTATCTTTTCCTCTTGATCATCTACACCACTCTACATGTCTTCCAAATACCTGCCCGAGGCTTCAGCATCGACGCGTCCGGGCGCGTACACAAGTCCCTCCACTCATCCCCGGACCCTCGTCTACCCGAGCCCCTATCCATGGCCGGGAGCATCGTGTCCACCGTTGGTCTTGCCACCCGATTCCACCGTCCGTACACCCTTCCACTCGACCCTGTCTACATGCACCCATGGTATCAACTACGCGTCAAGCCACCAAGGCCACAACGCGACCTATGCCCAGCCAGAGACACTTCCAGACAAACGACAAATTCAGCATGCCTCATACCACAAGATCGTTCAGGAAGACCTTTCCATAGAAGAATCCCCCCAAGAACCTAGGGACGCCCAAAGTGAAGGTTCTCAGACCTACCAAGGATCCCATGCCAATCTCGCTTCCCCGGGGGCAGGCCACCTCTTGGGTCCTGCAGAGGAGCATGCAATGTTTCATGCTTGTTCGGACAATCCATCAACGACTTGCTGTGGCCGCGGCTCGATCTGTCTCGACATACTCTTCGACTTTGTGCAGATGTACCCGGACATACTCTCTCAAGAGGAAGTTTCGGGGTTGGCCAGTCTTTCTGTTGCTCTTGCGGAACATGACGTGGGGGCAGTGGAGCTATCTGGTGCTTCTGGTCCATCGGCGCAGGCGGACGCCATCAACAGGATATCCTCCCGGGGGATCCAAGTGGGTCGCGAGGTAGTGTCTCCGGCCTTGAGCACAACAGCTTCAGCGTCAACGTCCAGTCACTTGTCTTCAAGTGAACGTGTCATCCACTCTCCGAACCATTATACGACTTCATCGTCATCAAGTAGATCTTCAATCCATTCCCCCGTCGCTGTATCATCGTCAAGTGGATCTTTCGCTCCTTCCCTGAGTCATTCCGCAGCCTCGTCATCGTCAATGGCTCCCACCAGCCGATCAGCTGGAAAACGTAAGCGTTCTGAGGACGACCCCGAGAACTGTGCTGATAGACAACAAGAGCAATGCGTGGCTGCGGTCGGTCTGATAGTGTGACATATTTTTCCATCGCCTGATAAACCAACTACAGCACGCCGACCACCATCATCGTGGTGAATCACCCAAGAGCCAAGGCCCCAGTGGCAGTGAGCGGTCGCGCAGAAAGAGGAAGAAACTGTTTGATGAGGTAGAGTTTACCTGTCGCATCTGCTTCATCCTTGGAAAGGAACGCAAGCCGTGCGTCTTGTGGCCCCCCCTATTATTGATTGCTGTTTTTCATTGATGTCATCTCATTCAGCCACTCTCGAAAGGACTCGTTAAAGCGGCACGTTTTGACGGTCCACAAAACCTTTGCCGTACTGCTTGACCAAGAGTTATTTGATATTCTGGAACCTCGGCGCAAGAACAAGGAGGAGGATCTCACAACATTGCTTGTGCTGTGTGTCTTGGTGCAATTAGAGACACAACGACGCGGAGAGGAGATCAAGCCGGGTCAAAATCTCATCCCGCGTTACCCCCATCTTGCTGCAGCACTGGGTCATTCTTAATGTGCGTTCTCCTGTCCTCGTGGACTGCTTCACTCAAAGAGTATGCGATCAGCTCCTTCCCAGGCTGTGCAAGACATTCATACCTATCTCTGTTGTGCCAGGAGGGATTCTACTCGGTACCATTGGGTCTGGGCTCAGACTTTAAGGAAATTTCAGGGGAATTTTTTGCGCTTAGCTTTGGTGCGTTCGTGAGCCCCATACGCACTGCTGCATATTGACTGATACGATACCCGTATTTGAAAGCATCAGGACCTTAAGTCTGTAATGGGCGCCCATAGAGGCCGGGCATCTGCTTCGTAATTGGCGGACCGAACCCATGTTAGCACATCGGCAAGACGGGCAAGTAGAGAGCATGGATAAATGGCGGGAATGTATTTCCCAGGCGGAAATCATCCTGACACCAGCCATCAGGGATTATGATACCCGAGGTGAGGCACAGGGTTTGATAGGTACGATGACAAGGATTAGCGACAGCGACGACAGTGATTTCTTGCCTTGCATTCAGTGTTACTGTATCATCGCAGGAGGTGTACCTACATATGAGTCTTAGGTCGTGAGCAAAGACACTACATCTCATTGGAGAACTACCTGTGAAATATAATGAGGCTCAAACACATTCGCAGACACTGTAGATGGATCCAAAAAGTCAATATGTTGCCTATCCAATGCCCACCCAATGGAATTAGGGCGATCAGAGACGTGAAAAGCATGCATTCGTCCTTGTCCCGTACACGTTCTTTCGTATTGACTCGGCGAATTTTCTTTGCCACTGGTGGGTATACGCTTCAATACACTATGGCTCTGCAACACTGCCTCCCAGTGCCCGCCATCTCCCCCTTCCCCGGGTACCCACATCCTTGCCACAGGCGGGATATGGCCCTCCGCAGAGAGCACCCGCTGGCAGCTCGTACAGCGGTCCACAAACAGCCCCCTACGAGACGAGAACGCTCTGCCAGATCATCATCAGCCATCCCAACCACAACCGCGCTTGAGCCGGGCGCGGGATGGGCAGCTGGATCGACTCCAGACCTTTCCAGCAATTCACGGCCCCATTGCGCCCTGGGCTATCAAAAGGACATTTGCCCGAATAGCGGCTAAACCCAAAGACGATGTGTATTTCTATCTGGCTCGTCTGTCAGGGACGCCGAATGCGTCAAGTGGTTGACTTTATTTTCCGAGGTCAGCCTGGAAGGAAACGTTCCGTACCAAAATGGGAGAAGACTGTGATCACGAGGAAGTTTTTTCTGGAAAGAACTGCATTGAGGAGCATGTGGGTTTTCCTGAAATTCATATTCACCCACTTTCTCTGAGAAACAGGATGTCATACTCCCTGAATCTGAGGGGCAAACGTCTGTCGGAATGGAAGAATAAAGCTCCCCATCAAATTCTCAATCCGTATCAATCCTCCTGCAATGGATGCCCTTCATCCGTAGATCGGTAAGTGAGCCTCCAAGAGACCTCAGATGGACCGGCTTTTTGTAGAGTCGAACGTATTGCCCTTTTTGCCCATTCGATGGGGTCTCGCCAACCTGTATCAAGATGGACCCTGCGGGGAAGCGGTGTAGCTTACCAAAATTCAAAATTACTATGTTTGTTGTGCAAAAAATCCATCACGGAGCGCTTTCGGGTTGACGAGAAGCAGTTGAATTCGAGGAGGTCAGAGATCAGAAAATTGTTCGCGTGCACACGTCGTCCAACTTTGCATAAAATACTCAGCAAGTAGACGGCGGAGGCCAGCTTCAGATACTGCGCGTAGTACATTGTCGAAGATACCTAGCGTTGGAAACCATTCTATAGATAGCTTACCTCTTAGCGTTCAGTGCAACTTGCCTGCGCTCATCTGGAATGACACCACCTCGTGTTAGAGAAATACAATAAATCTCAAACGCACCCGCCGATGTTTCCGATAACCCCAGGAAGCCAAGCCCTTGCATTGTCGACGAGATACTAATCGTCCTTGGTGGGCATCGACTCGGTCGATCGCAGTAGCCATATGTTGCTTATCCGGTACCCACGCGTTAGGGGAAGGATTACTGTGACAGAGGGTAGTGTTCCATGTAAATAGACATTACCACTGACTGAGCGGAGGTCCGTACCTCAGGGGACGGTGGGGTGGAGAAGGCAGCCCAGACATTTCCATGGCATCAAGCCCAATGCGACAACCGACAGTAGTCCGAGACGGTAAAAAGCTGCCGCTGAGCGTCCGATGGCATTCCTAGCGTCACCAGGCTCACATGTTAAAAGTGCAAGCGCCCCAATGCCGCTCATGCATGTGAATATGGCGCCATGGTTTGCGTGGGATGCGCAGATGCTGTGTAGATTCTTCCGTGTTACGAAAGGACATTCGTGCGGAGTTTGGGCTTACCCTGCATGTGCGACAACGTGAGTCGGTCAAATTCTCAAACATGGATTGCACGCTCGCACACTCAATATGAAGTGAATCCCACAACCGACACTTGACGAGCAATGGGAAGCTCCCTTGGAATGGATTTCGTCGAAGCTGATTGGTTATCTGGTCGTCATGGCGAGGTCATCTAACCGAGTGAGGGTCAGGAACACGAGGCACCGAAGGAAACGTGTTCTTTGAAACTTTCATAAAGCAGCCTGTGCACCACGAGGAAATCAAAACACCCTCTTCCTTGACATTTCGACACTGTGCCACTATAAACATTGACGAATGATGTCGTTGACGAATGCCGGTGCGTAGTGGCTCCGAGGAGTGGTTGAGCAATGCTGATAATTCAGTCAGATCAAACAATGGTACTTGACACCGGTAGCTCTACTGTGGTATGGGTGGTTGCTTTCCACCCTGACGGGAAGCACCTTTTGGCTGGGAACGAAGAAGGGATCCAAAAGTGGCGGCCTGAAGATGGTAAGGAGATCAAAAGGCAAACAGGAATGTGGATATGTGTTGTTTGCGTATCGAGGGATCAGAAGTGGATAGCAGTTGGGACTACTCTTGGGGCAAGTATATGGAACGCAGAGACCGATGAAAAAGTCATCGATGTGGAGGGCGCACACACAGTGTTGGCTATCGATATCTCGCCGGACTTGACCGCATTCGTCACTGGGACTAAGGCGGTAAGCATTTGGAGTCTTGCAAGTGGGGCGAGACTTGTAGGCCCGCTGGAACATAGCAGTCAGGTCACTGGGTTAAAATTCTCCCCGGATGGAGGTCGCATCGCAACTGCATCCAAGGGAGGTCCCATCCGGGTTTTCGACCGTCGCATTGGTGATGAGCTCGTCAGCATCGACACCGCCATATGCAACTACAACTCAGCCACTCCGATCGCGTGGTTGGGTGACGGCCGGCAAATTGTTGCTGCATGCGCGGACAAGAGGGTCCGGTCATTCAACGCCTCTACAGGGGGTCAACTCACTGAATCACTCGTTCTTGATGGCCATGGTGTCTTCTCTGTGGCCGTAGCCACAAACAGCAAGTTCATCGCTACTTTCGCATGGCCGCAGTCAATCTTCTTCCTGGATGCATCGACCCTTATTCAAATTGGGCCTGTCATCAAGGACGATCAACCCATACGGTCGATAGCGGTCTCATCCAATGGTAGTTTGCTTGCGACTGGCCAGACTGATGGGAAAATCACTGTTCGTGACCTCACCAAGATTCTCCCGGACTTGTATGGTCCATTCCATGTAAGCATGTGTGCCTTCATATCTCCCACACTGACAGAGGATATTAGGTGTCCACTGGCAAGGAAGGACAAGAAGACAAGCTACCCGATGTACCTGATGCTGGGGAACATGGTGCAGATGTCGGAGGCGAGCTCCTCGAGGTATCATTCTGCTCGTTTTTCCCTCTGACCAAGGTCTCACGATTACATAGTTTGAGGTGTCGCAAATCACGCCTGGTGCTGACTTCAATTTTGATGAGGTTGGTCATTGGTCATTTTTTCTTACTTCTGTGTTGATGCTGCTCAAGCCACCCTCGCCAGTCTCCCTCGCTGCTGGTCGCAGAGAGGACAAAGAGATACATTCCAGGGAAGATGCTGATGCCGCCCGATCTTCCCATGGCCATTCATTATTCAAAGGCTTGCTGCTGAAAATGAAGGACCCTGCTTCACATGGACCAGGCCGACTTTTCGGAAAGTCGCACCACCGCGACGATCATCAGTCTCCATCCCAACTACCAACCAAAATGGATGATACAAATGAAGACCCTTCGCGAATGGCTGCAGCTAAGCGCACACTAGTGAGTGCTCTTTCATGATAGATGATCAGATGCAATGTCTTCCCAGCGAGCGGTTGCCATGCCGTTCAAAAAGGTAGACGTTCGTTATATCTCGGACTTGTATGGAGGAGCCCATCACACGTCACAGGAAAAACCACGGCCCAAGACCACTACTTCCAAGCGTCCCAATGAAGGTGATTCGAGTAGTGGGCAAGGTGCTGGGAATCAAAGACCAGCGGAACTCGTACGACTTTTTTGGCCATTGGACCCCATCATAATCACTGACAATTGTCACAGGAAAAACCACGGCCCAAGACCACTACTTCCAAGCATCCCAATGAAGGTGATTCGAGTAGTGGGCAAGGTGCTGGGAATCAAAGACCAGCGGAACTCGTACGACTTTTTTGGCCATTGGACCCCATCATAATCACTGACAATTCTGTAGGCACAGGAAGCGACAGATCCATCTCAGCACTCCCCAGGAGTCGAAGTAACGGTGAGTATAATCACCTTTGAGTTACATTGTTAGACTAACGTTGAACCAGCATCAGCATGGCTCACGTCATGCCATCATCTCGGTCAGGGTACCTGCGTGGATGGTGTGTATTCGCTCGGGCGTACACG
>JBBPMH010000539.1:0-22922 GCA_038090235.1 Pulveroboletus ravenelii
AGACATCATATAGATGGTAGGGGTCCCTGTCGTTGGAATATCCATAGCGCCCCACACGCTGGGAGACGAGGAAAGATGCACTATTTAAGCGGTTTGACCCGGTCCTTCATTCTGCCTAGGGTGGAGCACGGGTATGTCTCCTACCGCGGGTTATGGGTGTACGGGTACGACGGGTACGGGTACGACGGGTACGGGTACGGTTAGCAAGAGCGTCAACCCGTGCTCACACCGTACCCGTATCGCGGTGTAACGGTGTCTGACGGGTTGTGCTAGCAGCCTGGCTCCAAGTCCGGAGCTTCAGCTTGAAGGCCTCGGAGCTGCGGCGATTTGGACGAACTTGAAGTTCCGATGCTTCTTTCAGCATTTGATGTCGCTCAAACTCAGATGGCACAAGTATAAGTTGGAGCGGTGTGCGACCCACCGACCGTTCGAACATCTCCCTCTGTCACCCTGCGAAGTTGGGGGCCATGGCCACCAGCGAAGCTTTAATAGTCAAGCAGTCGAGGAAGAGAAAGTTAGCTGAAACAGACGAGTCTAGTAATGTAGCGGCATAATGGTAAAACTGCTCGTTCTACACACCAATGTCAATGATTGGCTGTATCGTATGTCGATAGCCCACGGGTATTTTCCACACCGCGGGTAGTGCTCACACCGCGGGTCTGCACGGGTTACACCGTACCCTACCCCGTGAGGGTTGCAGTAGCTGCGGGTACGCCAGATTTCATGCTCGGGTTAACCCGTGCTCATCCCTACTAATCGGATATGTCCTTGGACCGTCTTTTGAGCGAAACCCAAAATAGGAAATATGCGCGAAATGTGAAAGCACTGAGTCGCGCTGACTGCGGCTGCGACAACTCTGTTTCTCTCTATTGTCGATGTGAACCTGTTGACCCATCATGGCTATCTTTGGACTTTGGGTAAGACTAATGTAGGGGAAAAGTACACATTCTGAGTCGATATTGCAGGTGATCAACAAGGCTGGTGGCCTCGTCTACCAGCGCAACTTTGCAGGTCCGTATCCATCCATCATCTCATGAGGACGCCTAATGACTTGACGGAAATTTTCTCAGATGGCCTTGCACAGTTGACTTCCAACGAATATCTCGTACTCGCCGGAACCCTACACGGTATTCACGCTATCACTAGCAGGCTTTCTCCCACCGGATTCAGTTCTGGGGCACAAATTATTGAAGGGGAATCCTTCAAAGTGACTATTTTCCTGACAGCAACCGGTGCGTGCGTCCCGTTGATTGGTTATTGGTGGAGCAGGGTTGAGCTTTCAGACAAGGTACCAAGTTTGTGTTGCTGACTTCCTTGTCGGAGACTGCCGCCGAGTCTGTGTTGCAGAAGGTGTACGAGGCTTACGTGGACGCAGTTATGAAGAACCCATTCTATACTCCGGAAATGCCCATTCGCAGTGATGGTTTTGACATTCGGATAGCTGCGCTAATAGGGACTGGGCAATCATGAATCCTCCCTGGTACCAGTCACGAGCTCGGAAAACCGTCCCAGCATGCGCGTTCAGACACACTTGTGCGGGTCTCGCCCTGACGCAAGTGAGCGTATCCTTTCCTTCAAGACACCCTCAGGACCTCATTCGCATGTAGCCGTAGAAAGCTCTTGTGTGTCATTGCAGTTGTTCGATACATAGATCATGCTCTCGTAGATCAAGCACGATGTCTCTGACTATTCAACAGGGCCCATCGGCAAGGAATGTCGCATGATGCTTTCCATGATCATAATCCTCATACCTATCGCAAGTTCGCTTTTGTTGAGAGATCGCCCACTTCTTCAGCCAACATCTTCGCTATCATTAATCGTTGGTCATTGGAATAAAGGCTCTTGTGTACCATAAGTTCGTCCTTCTATAAGCAAGGTGGCTACGCCGACCGCTTGTTTGCCATTATTTGTGTGTGGTTTGCCATTGTGCTCCTTGTTGGTGTTGTGCTCCAAGGACGGCCAAAGCGACGAGTCCCATCTTGTTCCTCGTCCACATCATTCCCTCTATCTCGTTTCCCATTTCTCAACTGAACCAACTCCCATCCATCCAACCTCTTTCACACTTTTTTCTTCTTCTTTTATTGGATGATGTTGATGAACCAGGTTCTCGACTCGTCCCATTCCTTGCGCGATCCAGTCGAACGCTCGCGTCCGCTCAAACGCTCCTCCTCTGTTGCATCCCTCCCAACCCCACCACGCACTCATCACAAACGCCCAAAGTCTCGTGCGCGTTCCTCCCTGTCCCACCACGAATCTGATGGCAGTGATAGTGCCTCAGAGCGAGACAGCGACTTCCGTGGCGGTATTTCTAGTTGTATCAAGCGGATCAAAACGAGTCGCAACAGCAAGAACGCGAGCGACAGCAGTGATGAGCACTCTGAGGATGAGAGCCCAAATCGCAAAAAACGTCGTATGCTTGGTGTCCTCCCTGGTCATGACGAGGAGGACGACGACGAGAACGCGTTCTGGACCGGCCGGGGTGGTTCGTCGCGTGGTGAGAAGCGGGTGAAGAAGGCGGCACAGGCGGAGGAGACGGAGGAAAGCTCGCCGTCGCCTGCAGTACTTCACTATCGCGTAAAGGCACCCGTATCGCCGCCACCATCGAGAAGGGTGCCGTTGATTAACCCTGCACGTGTTCCCTCCATGGAGCGCGATAGCGCTCTGATAAGTTCCGTTGTTCCTGTTACTCCGCCGCCCAGACTATTACTCCGTGGTTCATCACCGCCTGCCGCCGACGTGTTCCTAGCTCCCACGAAACACAAGGCCGGCAAAATTTGGCCACAACGTGACTCACCAAACAACCCCTTTATCGTCGATTCAGATGAAAAGGTCAACCCGCGCTCGGAATGGGACAGTAGCGAAGACGAAGGGGAGGTCATCGGCGAGGCCCGGGTGCAGGAAGGCACGCCTACTCCGTCGTATGAGGAAAAGCCGACGATTACATACGTCTTGTGAGTACACCACATCTTTATCAAGGTATCATCATTTTTCATTCATCATCTTCCAGCCGCGGGCAAAAGGCGACTTTCCACAATCCTCTGTATGGACTCGCCCCTGATGTGATTGCTGCCTCCAAATTGCCCATTAACCATCCTGATTACGAAGCGGCTGAGGCTTGTCCTCCAAAGATATTGTTTGCCCCTGCTGGAAAGCGAAAGTCCCGGGATCAGAGTCGCGAGACTATCTCCACGGCGGGTGTCAAGCGTGCCAAGGTCCATGAATCGGAGAATGACCACGGCGAGACCTCGGAAGATGAACATAGTGGCGCTGGAACCGAAGCTCAGAAGAAGCCGGCCCTCGTGGACAATGCCGAATCAGAAGCTCTCGCATCCGGACCTACCTCGGAGGCCTCTTCGCTTCCGGTCGAGGCAGAGGAGCTGCAAAGTGCCCGTGAGGAGCGCGAGCGCCAAGAGACGACAGCAAAAATTCGTTTGGCCCCTCGAGACGGCCTCCGCGCGGGAGCTGTGTTTGCAGAGCGTGACGAACCCGCACGCCGAGCCATGGGACCCCCTCGGAGCGCATAGATTGACTGGCTTTTGGGTGTGCTGCGTTTTCACTCCCCCGACTTTGGTTGCGTCTTATTCATTCATTCTTGTGTATATCTGTGTCTCTTGTTTGTCTAACCGTGCGGTCGTTTTTGCGATACCTCATCCTGGTTATGCGCGCTTCTTGGTGGTGCACATTCTTCGCGCTACTCTACTACCTCCCTCCTTGCGATGCCCTCCCCCTACGCCCCTGCACCCCTGCGCGTCCTGCCTCATGTGACATCATGTCTACCCACGCACCAACGTACCCATCTAATCCATGTGTCCCATATCCTGCACTTGCATTCGCGAACACAAATATAGTCATATAGGGTAATTCAATCAACTATCAGTCATTCCTTTACTCATTTGCCTGTATTGATAATGGAAAGCGGAGCTCAGTGCTCTTCAAGGTATCATGACGAGAGTAACTGCAAGACAGCCGCAGATGTCACGAACTGTGTTTTATCCTGCTGTTGAGGCTGGTGGGCGATTTGTCGGCTACCGCTGTTAGATCTTGACAAGGAGAATGAAAGGCAGTTCCACTATGATCTAGCCGAGAAGTGTGTGGGGAGTAGTATGCTGGAAAGAAACCGAAAAGACCTGTAGACGATCCCCTTTTTTTTTCGGTCTTGTCCTCCTACTGATCATCACGTCTCGCTCGATCATTGGGTGACTTTCCGTCAGGATTTAGGGGTTTACGGACAACTGCAGATTCGAGCTCAGTTGACCTCGAGTAGATTTTAGTCATAACTGTCGCACAATACTGGATTTTACGGACACGCTAATTCCTTTTTGAGCCCTATTGCTGTTGGGGCTCTGATGAGCCTGTGGCTGCTGCCCCCACCATTCAAATGGCTTTGGACCTGGAGTCCATGATGACCTTATACCTGCTTGATGATGATGATGATGATGATGATGATAACTGGTTACTGCTTTCTGCTGTGGCTAGAAGTCTCATTGTTGGCACTGCAGATTACAGCTGAAATTGACAGAAAATTGTCTCTAAATCCTGACAGGAAAAGTCACCCATGAAAGTCATTTACGATTTACGATTTACGATTTACGATTAAAAAGAAGAGTCCATGTCCGTCAAGCAGCGAGGTCTGACAGCGCTCCAACTCAAGCCATGCCAGCACCATAGAGAATAGATGGGCGTTCCACGTTTTACATTCCTTTCCATAGATATCTATCCGTGTCTGTGTCTGGACGTCGTTCGCTTCCCTGTTTCTCCAGTGCCACGTGGAGACGCTCAGCGTCTTGCGCCTTGCGCCCTGCGCCGTTAGAATCGGGAAAGAGATCTTAGGGGGCACAGAAAAAAGAGCCGAACGTGGAAACGGGGGGGGAGGGGGGGTCATCGCATCGAATGTGTAAAAAGAAAGATGGAGGGGTGAGATAGGAAAAGCAAGCCATTCGAAAACGGTAAACAAGACTGGCCTGTGGGCAAAAAAAAAAAAGAAAGGGGAGGAGGGGACGAGATAGTCATCAAAAAAAGGAGCTCGGAGTGGCAGTCGTTCGATTCGGAGAGGTCGTTCAGTGCGTGCATTCCCTCCCTTCCTTTCTTTTTTTTTACGCGTCCCTGCGTGCGCGTTTCTCTGCGAGCTCAGCAGCGAGCACAGCGTCTGGGTCACGTCCTGCCACTTCGGGGAGGAGAAGCGTAAAGGCTGTATAATAACATCATGAGTGAATTCGACACGCGGACCAACAAAGGTGCTCGTGGCAGCCTCTGAGCTACTCACCAGCTCCAAGCATACAACACGCGAAAAAGACTATTTCAAGGGCGTAAGCATACGTATACATGTGGAGTAGCAGAGAGGACATACTCCAAAGTACGGCAGGCGTCCCGATGGACGATGTCAGAGTGTTGAAAACGAGCGCGGAAATGATGGCGCCCGCCTTACCACATGCAGCGGACGTGCCATGTGCAAACGCACGATATTTTGTCGGGAAGACTTCGGCCGGATAACACTGCCATGTCACACCGTGCCTTAGCGACAGAGAGCACGAGGAATGGATCAAGTACTTACGTATGTGGTACTGCCCGTCGTGGTCGTGCAAGGGGACGCTGTGAGTGGATACTGACAACGTAAGACGGATCACAGTTTGACTCACGAATTAGCTCCGAAATTGAAGAAGAACTGGGCAAAAGGGGATGCGGAGTTGGTGGATGTTTCAAGATATCACATGGCCGGGACACACCTGCAAGAACGCGAAGCAAACGATGAACGACGCGCTGTTCAACGTGTGGAACTTGCCCGCCAAGATGGCCACTGAAGTCCGTGCAATTTAGAATAAGGACACCGAACGGGAAATGGAAAGGGCTTACAGAATAGCCCTGCCATGAGGAAACCTTGCAGTTGAATTACTTTGCGGCCGAGCTTCTCGATGGTCAATATGGTGACATAGTAACCTAGCCACAACAAGTGCCACGAATCAGAGATCGTGCTTTCCAAGTAGAGCCCGAAAAACTAACCGGGTACGAATCCAAGCACAGTAATGATGATGTTTCCGGTGGATATTTTGAAGAGTCTCTCCCATGCCGTACCCGTCTTGCCATCATATCCAATCTCCTGGAGGACGATGTTCTGGTTGAGGTTGATACCGTAGAACCTACAATGGAATAGTCCTTCAACTCATTGTCCTTCTCCCATCGAAACAAAAACTCACGCAATGTCTAGTAGGAACCAACAAGCACATGTTCCGATCAGAATTTTGGCATGGCGCCATTCAGACATGTATTCCAAGAAGTCTAAAGATACGTGAGTCGTTGGTCATGCGAGCAATGATCCAGAATCCGAACCCATGAAATGAGTCTTTTTACTGGGCTGATTGTCGCCTTCGCCATCCTCCGACGAGCTGGATGAGGCTTTGTTTTCTTTCAGGTCCCCGGTGTCACCGTTTAGCTGTTGCGCCTCCTCGTAACGCTTTGACTCAGGGAGTGTCAAACGCTGGTACAACGTGCCAAGTGCAGGTATAAGCGAGAGACCGACGACGATCCTCCACACTGGGAAGATGGACATGAGGTTGATGCGGAGTCGTATCTAAAGTAAACCCACCTCCGTCTACCTTGGATGTCTCGTCCAAGTCATTCATGACATGCTTGTAACATGCCAAAACGATGATCACGACCAAGCTCCCAACCAAGCTTCCCCAACCCTGGTTGGCAAAGATGTACATCAAAAGCGTTCCTCGCTTACGGATCGAGGCCCGATCACTGGCAACAGAGGCGGACATGGGGTAATCTCCTCCAACACCAACACCGAGCAGAATGCGGAACATAGATAAGTAGATCAGAGACCCATTTGGGGAAAGATCATCTTCGGAGGAAATTCATTCTCATGTTTCGATGGATACGGGGTGCGGACGTACTTGTTGGGCACGAGATGCATAGGATGGTTGCCACGATTATCAACATCAATTCTTTACCATCTTAGGTGGGTCAGGTTTCCATCGATTCAGGATAACGGAACAAGTACTTACAAACCGCCTTTCGACCGAAGGCATCCGCAAGATATCCTGAATAACACATGAGGTACGTGAGGAGGGCATAGGGTATTGTGTGCCCACCGAAACTAAATTGACCAATGACACTGCCAATGTTTGCTGAAGCCTTCAACAGACCCGAGAGGTTACTGGGAAGGCTTTTCCCCCCGTATAACCTGTATTGCAACATGGTTGAAACAGGCTGAAACGATAAACTGACTTAAGCGACTGCAGTGTAGATGTGGGGTTCATACTTACGTTAATGATGAACAAGTCATAGGCTGTTTCGAAACACGATGAACGGATATTCAATCAAGCAAATCTCGAGGATGGGGTAGACGAACCATCGAGGAAGAACCCAACCTGCGGAAGTGAATAAGATCACCGGAAGCTTTGTAAGGAGGTGTACTCACTCCAGCGATGCCGAGCAACTTGACCTCTGCCCAAGTCAGATAAAAGGGAGGCCTATCGCCTGCATCGTGTTCATAGAGTTCGAGGGAGGATGTAGGTCTTTCACCAGCGACATTGGCCATAACGGCTATTGGGAAGGAGAAGGTCGGTATTAGTGAGGTCACAAATGTGCAGGGTTCAGGTTGGCGAATATACATGGGGCTTATTATACCCATTATGTATGGGTGCAAGTGGAGTTACGTGTCATACACAGCATGACAAGTGGCGCGTCCAGTCCATCAGCGTATCTCACCCAAGCAAGAACGTTCGAGGCATGCTGTCAGAGGTCGCAATAAACGGATTAGTGTGGTGGCCGCTTTAGCCCGGCGATCGCCATGGAGAGAGCGGAGGAAGGAAATCATTCGTGCTGTTCCTGATGTGCCCGAACGGTCATCGCTGATCGTGATTCATCCGGGAGGCCAGAGATCCGCGGTACCCTAGCGTCCGACAAGGCACCATGGTGCCAAGCCCCAACAAAATCACGTCCGACCTTCGTACGAACAACTTTCCAAGTGTCATTCCGCGGTGGCCGGGACGGGCTGGCACCCCTGGACGACCGGCTCACTTCGCCATCGGTGCGGAGGCCAAGACCCGGATCGATGGGTTGCATACGTTACAGATGCTGCGCTTGACGACTCTAACGCCAGTCATTCGAATGTTGTGATTGGATGAGGACGAGCGAAAAAAGGAAATTTCAAGGTGATTTTACACTAGCCCAACAGGAAACGGCCAGAGCCCATCCTGAGGTCGTTTTGAATTTTCCGAGGGAAGTTCCGGAGCTCCAAGCGACGAACGTTTCATGAGATGGCGGCGCATGGGGCGTAAGCTTCTAGCGTTTTACGACACTTTTTGTGCGCGTGGTCTTGCCGCAGCGGTGGCTCTGATTACGTAACAAAAGCCCTCCGTCTCAAGTCCCTATGATTCCTGCTTGTGCGACATCGGAGATTGTCCATAAACCCTAGCCCAGTGACCTGAGAGGGCTTGACGCGCTCCTTGGTGTCAAGTTCTCGTTCTCTTCTTTTCCTGTACGTCAGGTAGATAAGGACGAGGCCAGTGATTCGTCCAGCTCATATATGAGCTAGTTCATGTCTAGCGTAATCGACCCACGTGTTTGATGTGGAGACCGCGTTCATTTCTTCTCCTTGCGATAACCGGAGCGAGATATTGCCCGTGATGTGTCTCCGGTCTGGCCCCTTGAGTCACGGGCCTATGTGCGTCAATTGTGCAATTGGAAGAAGACAGGTTAATTTTGTTGATACCCAAAGCTTCACGGTATTCAATCGTATTCAAGACGTTCTTTATCGCCATTTCTGTTGTAAATATATCGACGTGATCCTAGACACCCTTCGCGCGGACCAAGAACTGTAAGAAAGCGAAAACAACTCAGTGCATCCCCTTCACGTCGAGCCTAGGCACGTCGTTCGGGAGGGTATCGATGGTAACGAGAACAGCTGTGGACGTCACGACGAAGAGGATGTGCAGAGTATACAGGGGCTTCGTAACCCATTGGGCGCCACCGTGAGCTAGCACACAGGAAAAGCACAGCCTAGTCATCGCATGAAAGGGAAAGGCCCGATATGTCCAGTCCAGCCTACACAAGCACGGTGGTAATGGCATTAGTGCGAGGGGTGTCGAGAACGTCGCTCCAGTGCACGACTTGCTGTGGTTTTGCACCTTGTCCTACCATACACGCCGCAGCTGCAGGATCGGGACTGCCCCTCCCCCGCGCACAGCTTTCTCGGCTCTTTGTACTTCGCTCGGCAACTCCCCTGCCCTGACTTCCCTAACCGGGCACGGACCGGTAACAACGGGCCCGAGCAGAGCACAGCACAATGACGAACAAAAGAAGAATACACACTCTTAGCATTCGGCAGTTTCTAATATCCGTCTGTTTAAGCTACACTGCCATACGCAAAATAGAGACCGTCGATCCGGGGGATCCGGGGGGCTTTCAATCCAACTTTCAGCTCGTTCAAACACACTCAAGGGCGCAGCTGCACGATATTCGCACCCTTCCTTATCGCAGACAGACACGACCAAGCCATCACAAATGAGCCAAACGTGTTCCCTCAGTGACCTTGATGTATGCGAATTGGATCATCATGCTTGACTGGAGTTGCTCGAGCCAGAGCGAGTGAGATGAGGTACCTCATTGCAAAGGGGGAATAGTGCGAGGTGGTCTAGGGACGAAGAGAAATGGGCCCACTCACGCGTCTTTTATAGGGTCTCGGGATACATCTGTACTCGTCGATTCGTATCCACTTTGAGAACAATGACCTCTACCCACCTCGAGAAGGAGCACGACAGCGCGGACCCCAGCAACTGTGGCAACACCACTAGGCATCGGCTGGTTTTTTAGCACCGACACCGTGTCATCGGTATGAAGCACCGCGCATTAACATCTCTGATACTCTGATACAGGCTGATACGAGCACTTCAATAAAATTCACTTACTCGGTGTGATAAGTTGAAGCCAGCAGGGACAGCTTGGGTCATTTGGGTGTGTATGGGGGTAATAGGTCATATGCTACATGTAACCCAGTTAACACAGTTGCTCAAATGATGTGCTTACCGGGTGAAGTGCCCGATCAGAACGGCACTGCTGGGGGCTTGTGAGCGCGCGTGAGGGGTCGGCACGACGACTACGTGTTGCCGCTAGTAGTCATTCTGAGTGATGGATGCCGGGCTTGAGTATTGGTACACAAAAAGCATGCGGGAATAAACGTGCAAATTCAATGTCATACTACCCACCAAGAAGGGTCCGTCGATTCAAGGAGTCCGGGGCTTTCAATCCGGCTTTCAACTCGTTCAAACACAGTCATATACATCAGGAATGCAATTACACGATACACACACCCCTGCCCATCACAGATGTCACCAAGCCATAGAATAAAGCGGCGCCCACTCTGGATTTTTTTCATTAACTGAGTGCAAAACTGTTTTGAGCCGCACCAATGAGATTAGATGCCCATACGAGTCTTGGCGAATCGGCGAAAAAACATACCTTTGCAGACTAGAATAGTCACCATTCCAGAGATCGGCGTCACCAGGGTTCGGGCCCGAGTTAGCATACTGCCAGAAGGATTCGTATCCCCACCCAGCAGGAAGGGCACCAAGAGTAGAGGACCATTCCGCAATCCACAAAGGGTTGTAAGAGCCAAAGCCCGCATTATTACCAGTGCAAGTGGTCCACCAGCTGGTTGTGGTATAAATGACTACAATAACATAGTTAATGGAACGTGATGCATGTCAGTCGGGGGTAGATTACCTGGGTAGCTATATAAAAAACAGGGTCAGATCCATTACTTATGATGGGTGTGAAATTTCGTTACCGGCCCGTGTAAGATTGGTATGTGTTGGAGAAGTCCTGAATCCACGAGACCATTGCGGAAGTCGACAGACCATAGCACTCCGCGCCGCTAGGATTAGCTATCTGAAAATCAGCACTCATCACCAGTGAAAGCAGGAATGACAAACACTCGATGTCTAGCGCTCCTGGAAGGGTAATCCCATCTCCAGACCAGCCCCCTGATAGACAATTTAGACGACAACGCCACATGAAGGGGCTCTCTCACCTCCGTTCTGATAGAAGAATGTAGCCTGTGTAGCACCCGAGGATACATCCGGATGGGCAAAATGGTATGCCCCACGGATGAGGCCGGCGTTCGCAGAACCAGTATATTGAGAGCTGAAACTGGGCGAGGTGTAGGCTGGAAGAAGCAGCGTGACTCAGCATGTAGACAAGAAAGGTAAATTAAATAAGCCGAACATGTTCCCTCAGTGGCCTTGATGTATGCGAACTGGATACCATTACTGGCGACAGTGGTCCAATCAACATTTGGCTGATAGTTAGAGACATCAATGCCCTGAGGATTGGAACGCTTGACCGGGGTTGCTCGAGCAACAGCAAGAGCCAGAACGAGTGAAGCGAAGTACTTCATTGTAAAAGGGGGACACTGCGAAGTAGTTTCGGGACGAAGAGGAGTGGGCCCCACCTCTCGCATTTTTATAGGGCTTCAGGATCATCAGGGCACATTCTATATTCGTTGGTTCGGACCTATTTCGAGTTCGTGGTCACACAGCGTGTGCAGCCACCTGGATCACATAGTTTGAATAGCATCTATGAGAATAATGATCCCCACCCACCTCGGGAAGGAGAACACGATGGTGTCAAACCCAAGAGTGGCAATCCCATCCGCATTGGCTGGTTGCTGAGCACCGATCATGCCATCAAGATGAAACACCGCATGTTCACGTTGTCTGATGCTGATACCAGTACTCGTTAAGCTGCACTTGGTGTAATGAGTTAGAGCCAGTGGAGAAAGGAAAGAGGATATTTTAACTATTTTAGCGGGACGTGCATTCACAGAGGCTCTCAGTAACCACATGCATAGGAGCCCGTGTGTACAGTGCACTCCGTGAGAGCTGGGAAGAAACCGACCGCAGCAAAACGCCGCGTATAGCACAGGGGAAATCACTCACGCCATCGTGGTCCTCCAAGGAAACAAGGTCAGCGGAGTGATTTCCCGTTGCTATCCGGGGCACCGTTGACCCATGAAACTATATCAGTCCTGGAACCATTGCCATAAGGACCATCTGGCAGCTGTTTCGAGCGGCCAAGATTCCCCCGGGTCAGGTCGTACTAAGATCATGAATTGGTAGGACTATGGGATATCAAAGTCAAGACGCGTAGCAAACAAGGTGACGGTTAGTACCGGTAAGGTTCCGTTTCGATCTTGGCGTGTACAAGATCACATGATGGATCGCACGACTTCCCAACGCGGACAAACCCTGCCCAGGCCTTCTCGACACCACGGGGGATTCCAATCGCTCGTTTATGTGAAACTGAAGTTGAACTCGAACGCAACCCAACGCTTTCTGTGTCATCGGGTGTCGCTCATCCGCGGAAGGCCACACGTATCGTAAGGGCTTCGCCCCTTTCCTATCCAGGCTATCCTTAGCAAGCATCTTGGGATAGCCTCGTTTATGGTCATGGGCGAGTTGATTGCTGGACACGGTGTAGTCCAAAGTGTATAATATCATTATTGTGATTTGGAAGCCTCGCACCTCGGGCAGAAAGGGGTATGGAGGGCCGATTGTCTTCTAACAGGAATGCAAACGTCTCAATGCGAATAATGCCGCAGAGGGTGGGACGTGCTAGCCGCATCAAGAGTCCAGAAGGATTGTTGAGCAAGTTGGACGTGCTTATCGAGCGCGGAAGTACAAACAAGGGCAAGCGCAGGAGCCTGTCAAACGATCCCAGATCTCCTCGGCTAGGTCTGCTACGACGTCCTAAACCTCTGATCAGGGTGTAACAAGCCAAGGGGAAGAATGAAGACAACAACGATAATAATAATGGACAGGCCGCCTTTGCTCGTTGTGAGCGTTCAAGTATATACGACGATGGCGCGCCGGAAACACTGCGGGAAAAGGCAGGCGCAAGGGCGGAATGGCTTGAGATATGGTCCGTATCGGGCGACCCCCTCATCGGACCCACAGCTCAAATAAATGAAGGGGGGAGGACCGATCAGACAAGGAACGAACAAGCGGTAGGTGGCGGGAGGGGTGGCTTTGCCCGGACGCAACATGGCGCAACCCACACAAAGTACTACAACCACCGTGCTGGACCCGTCGCCGTCCAATCAGCCTAGCTTATTCAATCTTCTTACGACGGCCTATATCCCCAAGCCCTCACGCAGTCCGAAGCCATTTACCGTTCCGGCATTCCGACAACTCTCAATGGTCCACGCACCGGCCGGACAACATGCTTTGGCCAGGGGAGGATGAGTTGGAAGATTCACGGCAGCAGGGAGGGGTTACATAGTGCCTATGTTGATCAGATTGTCTACCTAGTGGGGGTGTTGGGGGCCCAGTGTCGATTGGTACATACGTATCCTGTGCTACGAGACTGCATAGGCTTCGACCCGAATGTCTATAAACTGGATTTATATATATATATAAAACTGCACGTAGCAGCATCGTTACGAGTATGTCCTCGTCCGCAGTAAGTGTTGGTGGAAACGCGGGGAGGATCTTGGCCAGGCCAAGGGTACCGGTCAGGCTTTGAAAGCATGCGCAAGTCGGTAGTGTGGCATAAAGTCAGGCATTATAAGTGGCATTACAATGAGGTATAATGTATAGTAATAGTAATTTAGCATCTGTGCAAAAGGTTGCGACAATGTGATCCATCACGCGACTTTGTCCATGCAAGCTGTATGACGCTGGCCAATTGTGCCTCAATCGGAACCGAACTTCACCGCCACCTTGTTTGCTACATGTCTTGGCTTCAACCTACTCCCATAGCCCCACCCTCATTAGTACTACTTGCCCCGGGGGCATCTTGGCCCCTCGACACAGCTTCCAGACGGTCCTCATGGGGGGAACCCGGACAGATATAGTTTCATGGGCCAACGGTGCCCCAGATAACAACGGGGGATTTCTCTGCTGATCTTGTTTCCCCGGAGGACCACGACAGCGTGAGTGATTTTCCTTGTGCTATATGCAGCCTAGCGAATACTGGCATCAGTATCAGACAACGTTGAGATGCAGTGTTTCATCTTGGCATGATCGGTGCTCAGAAACCAGCCAATGCCGACAGGGTTGCCATCCTTGGGCTCTACACCATTGTGTACTCCTTCTTGAGGTGTATGGGGATCATTGTTCTCATGGATGCTATTCAAACTATGTGATCCAGGTGGCTGCATGCGTTGTGTGACCACGAACTCTAAATGGGTCCGAACCAACGAATATAGAATGTGCCTTGATGATCCTGAAGCCCTATAAAAATGTGAGAGGTGGGGCCCACTCCTCTTCGTCCCAAAACTACTTCGCAGTATCCCCCCTTTAAAATGAAGTACCTCGCTTCACTCGCTCTGGCTCTTGCTGTTGCTCGAGCAACCCCGGTCAAGCGTTCCGATCCTCAGGGCATTGATGTTTCTGACTATCAGCCAAACGTCGACTGGACCACTGTCGTCAATAATGGTATCCAGTTCGCATACATCAAGGCCACTGAGGGAACATGTTCGGCTTATTTAATTTACCTTTCTTGTCTACATGCTGAGTTACATTGCCTTTTCTAGCGTACACTTCGCCCAGTTTCAGCTCCCAATACACTGGTGCTACGAATGCTGGCCTCATTCGTGGGGCATACCATTTTGCACACCCGGATGTATCCTCGGGTGCTACACAGGCTACATTCTTCTATCAGAACGGAGGTGAGAGAGTCCCTTCATGTGGTGCCGTCGTCTAAATTGTCTGTCAGGGGGCTGGTCTGGAGATGGAATTACCCTTCCAGGAGCGCTAGACATCGAGTGTCTGTCATTCCTGCTTCTATTAGTGATGAGTACTGATTTCCACATAGATAATCCTAGCGGTGCTGAATGCTATGGTCTGTCGGCTTCCGCAATGGTCTCGTGGATTCAAGATTTCTCCAACACATACGAAGCTCACACGGGCCGGTAACGAAATTTCATACCGATTGTAAGTAATGGATCTGACCCTGTTTTTTATATAGCTACCCAGGTGATCTACCCCCTGACTGACGTACATCACGATCTATTGACACTGTTGTGTAGTCATTTATACCACAACCGACTGGTGGACCACTTGCACTGGCAATAATGGGGGGTTTGCTTCTAACAACCCTTTGTGGATTGCGGATTGGTCCTCTACTCTTGGTGCCCTTCCTGCTGGATGGGCATACACTTCCTTCTGGCAGTATGCTGACTCGGGCCCGAACCCTGGTGACGCCGATCTCTGGAACGGTGACTATTCTCATTTGCAGACGTACGTGTTTCTCCCTGACTCACCAAGAATGGCATGAGGATCTGATTCCACTGGCACGGCTCAAAACAGTTTTGCTCGCGGCTAATGACGATTCTAAATTGGTGGGGCGTTTCATCTCAGTCATGTGGTCGTGTCTGCAATGAACAGGGGTGCGTGTATCGTGTAGTTGCGTTCTTGATATATATGACTGTGTTTGAATGAGCTGGAAGCCGGATTGAAACCCCCAGACTCCTTGGGTCGACGGACTCTTTTTGGTGGGCAGTATGACGTCGATTTATTCCTGCGCGCCTTTTGTGCACCAACACTCCAGCTCAAGCCCGGCATCCGTCACTCAGAACGACTATGGCTACTACCAGTTTCTCCCTTGGCGACAGCATTATTACGCGGTCTGCCCCCCAGCAGTGCATTGTTGCTCTCTCCACCTGCGGGGCCGAATATATCACTGCGAGTGAGGCTGCACAGGAACGGTTGTGACCACAGACATTACTTTCGTCCGTCGGACACCCTCAACCTACTGTGACTCCCCTCCTTTGCGACAACCGCGGTGCCATTGTCACTAGTGAATACCCTACTTTTCACTTGCGCCTCAATCACATTGATGCTCGGTACCATCATATTGCCACCATGTATGGCTCTCTTGGGTGAGGCTGCATTACGTGCCATCTTCCGACAACCTTGTAGACATCTTCATGAGGCCTCTCACACGCCCCGCTTTCATCCACCTCCTACCTCTTGGGTCCTATGGAACCGGGATAGGATTCCTACTAGTACCACATTTAATGGTGCTTTCTCGCATTGCACGACCCTCAGGTACTTCAGGATACTAGCCAAGTGATTGCCGAGGGTTATCGAGTGTCAATGTCATGGCTGGTCATGGCCACTTTCCGGTTACCTGAGGTTCACCCTCGCACTTTACGGTCGCAGCAGGGTGTGGTGTAAGATCTCGAAGATATTCTTGAAGCGGGACCGAGTTAATGAGAATGAAGATTTCGTAATGCATCCAAGCGGCGTTCTATGTTCGCTAGGACGTTGTCGGTTATGATGGACCATCATGACCCTGTGCGAGCGCATGTCGCGCTCGGGATCCCTGACAATCGGAAAACGTTCTTGTGACTTAGGGCATCACGTGATAGCCTGCCAAATGGGCGCTGCACCGTGACTGCTTGTCGAGAAAGGTCTAATTTTGTTTCCACGTAGCGTGTTCCGCATGGCGCGTATGCACTTTCCTACCTTTTGTTTTTGTTGTTTTTTGTTTACTGGTTGGGTTAGATCAGGGATTATGCTGGTTTTGGGTAAACATGATTTAGCATGTTGTTTCTTACCCTTGACTTCCTCTGTAGCTCCGCTTGCTAGCCGTTGAGCGACAACGTTAAATCTCTCCGCATATTGATGTTTAACCCACATAGTCTTTTACAGGTGTGATACGTGAAGTCGAAAACGAAGCACGAGCGTAATCGTGAGGCTTAATTCAAGTTGGCAGTATGAGGAGCGGTTCAATTCAGGCAGCTGCAGCTGATCGTCCAGATTAAAATTTTGGTTTGTTTGGTGACGAACCCACGCGTAAGCTGCCGAGAGTAGCGGTAGTATAGGAGCCTTCGCAACGAACCGATTCGAATGCCTCAATGACATCGTGAGACATTGTGCGCTTTCGCGAAAGGTTCGCAATCCAGGTTACAGCATCATGGCAGCCATCAACCCTAAAGTCAAATTACGCACCTAGAGAGTCGAAGAGCGTAGAGGGTACGAGAGGTACGAATCCACACTTCGGGGGAAAGCGCTATCGCGTCTGTGTGATTTTGTATGACAATTTTTCCTTGGGTGGATGGATCGGGATGTGCAGGTCATAATTTGAGCACAGGGAAGCTATTGTCGCCTTGAATACCCTAGTGAAAGGGTTCCAGGGGGGGTAGTATACAACCGACATGATCAGAAGCGACGTGAGATAGGTAGTGCGTCACTCCCACCGCAGTTAATGTGGCTGCCATTCGGTCGTCACATTGAACACAGCAGAATGAATTGCAATGAAACTGACCTGCGGGATCCACTACAGTATAGAGACTTCGCCTCGACATTGCCCGCTCGCGATAAGGGGACTGTGTTGCAATAAAAAGGGAATCGAATCTGTCGATCACTCACTTTACCCAGGAACAGTGCCATTGCCAGCAGGACAGTGACATAATGGCAACACTCGATTGCAGTGGAGCCGTGGTGCACGGCGTCACTGATGAATTTGGCGTGTAAGACATGCGGGGAGCGAGTACCAGTGCAAAGCAGGGCCAGGATCATCGTCACCCACAACGGCCGGGTCAGATGTCACGTGGTGCACTACCGCCTCGACCTGGGCACGCGAATGGACTCGTCCTTGTCGTCCTTATTTGCAACAGTGATGCGGTATGGGCACCGATATCGCCTCAACAAGTCCCAAAGGATTCAAGTCGGATTTAAATGAACCATTTGCGGCGACAGGTTTAGAGCATAAAGCCTTCCAGCTTGCGAATAGAACCCCGTTGCTCTTCGGTCCCGGTGCTGTGTCGGAAACGCCCACTGCTCGTTCTTGTACTGGCTCAAGATCCCCATCCTGGGTAGCACTGCTCCGATACGACCAGGGACGGTATCTAAAAGTATATACGATGCCTCGCTGAATAGCGCCAACATGTCGTACAACCTCGCTTATTGTCATGACGGGTCGCCTTCGAGCTTAGTAGTTTCCCCCGCTAATTCAACAGCTCCATCGGCAGCCGTTCGTTTTTTCTTTTCCTCTTTCCATCACAAATTCCTTCACCTTGTGCACACTCACGTCTTTCACGCCAACGCACGTCAATCTCCTTACCTGTATACCTGACATTACATGCATTCCGCCACATGTTCATCAGGCCATCATCTCCCCCTTTAAATTCCACTCTCTTCCCGTCCGGGACCACTACGGGAGGCTCTCCCTCGGCCAGGGCTTACCCGTTCCCGGACTCGCTGCCCTTGTCCACGCTCCTTACCCCGGAGCCTGATCAATCCTCGACTCCGACGTTGCCTTGCACCTCTTTTTTACCAGGCTGCCGATTACCATCGCTTTCAGAGTTCTCCGCGACAATGCCGCCCCCAGGAGCAGTTGGATATCTGCACTTGCTGGGTATTGTTAACAGTTTGAGCCAGTCGGGTGCAAGGTGATACATTCCGTTCGTGTTCTTTCTTAAGGCCAACCCTAGTTTATTTACAGCGATTCGTCCTTTTTGAATTTACCGGGGCCGAATACGGATACAAGTACCAATGCGGGTACGAGCCTACCGCCCTCCTATCCTTTCAGCTCTAATTCTGGCGTCTCTGTTTCACTCACTCCTTGGTTTACCACATCCTGGACAATGCTGGCTTCGTCTTCGGCCATTTCGTTGTCTTTATCTTTATCGCTCACACTTTCTACTGACTCCTCACTGCTAGAATTTACCACCACTCCGACGTCCATTCCCCCAGTTCCCGCGACCTCAACAACGCATACGTTGTCGACATCGGCCTCATCTTCGTATTACCCATCCCGCTCTACGAGCTCACCTATCTCCGCCCTGTCCACCCCATTGTCGACTCAGAGTCCATCTGCTGTTCCACATACAACTGTTGTCGTTGTTTCAACCACAGAGGTGACATCGGTTGGCCCACTTTCCTCGTCACCCCTAGCGTCGCCTTCGACGTCAACTTATACGATCATATCTGCGGTTCCGGGTCAAGGAGGGACCGTCACTGATTTCGTCACCACAAGCGTTGTGTTGAGCACCCAGCCGCCTGGAAGAGTCTCGACCAGGTACGTGCACTACTTTCTCTCTCGTTTGTTTTTTCCTGCATTGCTTTATGTGCGATCTGAGAAAATCACTGTAATGACGGGATCCCACTCCTTGGATACTTTTAACTTGAGTTTCCTGTCTGGCTCGTTTATTTGCATTTTACCCGTGTCATCATAATTCGTTTGAACTCGGCTGACCTTTTCCGTGATCATATCCGGTTTTACTCATCCGGTGGTCTTCCACCTATCGCTCGAACACAATCTCCGTCCATTCGTGTCCATGGTTCTCGGGGTCCATGCCGTAGCTCTGCTCCCCTCTCATCAAGTGCTATTGCGGGGATTGTTCTTGGAATTGTCGGCACCATTGCATTTTCGGCTCTCTGGCTTTTTTGCGCTCGTAGGCGTCATCGTGAGCTGGCTCAAAGGGTTACATTCATCCCAACTGAGAATCACGCTCCTGGCCCTCTCGATGACGAAGTACTAGATGGAGGCGAACTCGGGTATGATATCAGGAACACCCACAGTCCTGGGAACACCGCGAGCCGAACTGGGCCGGTCGTGGAGGAACGTTATGCAGGGATCCTCGCAATCCTACACTCGTTGGAACGGTTTAGAGGCAATGGAGGGAGTACTGGAGGTGTCTATGGGTCTCGTCACGATTCCGCTGCTGACGTGAATGGGAATGTCGATGTTGCTCAAGCATCGTCCCCAACATTGCCCCTTCATACAATCCCCCCTGATGACCCCCCATATGTGGTCCCGCTGTCACCGCCCCCACCTGTATTGTCGCCTGCATACCACCAAGCAACACAGTCTGCTCCGCCCCCTTCTGCATATCATACGCGATCGCGTAGAATAAGCTCGCCTGGTCCCGATGCAGCTGCATGGTTTGGTGGATATGGCATCGCGCCCTCCTATACCTCGCATTACGCTCATTCGCAGACACTGGGCTCTGTTTCTGGTTCTGGCTCAGGTTCAGTCGATGCCCTCACTAGGACACGAACCGGAAGCGAGGAACCACTGCTGGGTATCGGGAAGGTGGTCCCAGACGCGTCTGCTGGTGCTTCCACATCTGGAGGCGCCAGCCTCACTATCGCAACTGACCTAGGAGGTAACAAGGCCGACCTTGGATCTGCATTTGGTTCATCGGCGGGTTCAATGTATAGTCCCAGTGCTGCGCACTCTGCCCCCCAACACGATGCCTCAGGGTCGTATGATGCGCGGACTGCTTCTGGGAGTGGGTCCTACGGATATGCGCGGAGCGGCACGCCAAGTAGCTTCGATGTCCTCAGAAGCGTCTCGTCCCAGGGTGCACTGTCTAGTGCGTATAGTCACGGCCATAGCCAGGGGTTCAGGTTTGGGTTCAGCAGACCGGGGAGCTCGTCCAGTGGCAGTATAGAGAAGAAGGCAATTGGCAATCGACCTAGTTTCAGAGTCCCTCCAACGAGTTTCAAGTCACGGAAGGACTGGGGTTCGGTTGCTTCAGACAAGGCAAAACAAGGAGAAAAGCAAAGTTTGAGAGAAAAGCATTGGAGACGAAGGAGCTCGGGCTCTGCCTCAACTTCAGGAAGTGTGGAGAAACAGGGACGAGCAAGTCCTGTCGCGGGCGTCCGTGCGTTTTTAGAACGCTTGCGCCGTACGGGAAATACACCCTCTCCTCACTCCTCTAACAAAGACTTACCGTCTCAGATTGAAGCTTCCGCAGATGTAGACCCTGAGAAGGCTGCTGTTCGTCAGGTGACCCCACCACCGATCCAGGTATATGCGGCGACGCCACGGCGCCGGCGGTTTTCATTCGTCCTCTCGAACCCTGATTCACACCCACCTTCGCCATATTCGGGGGCAGATGTTGTGCCCTCGGACGCCTCGCCCCGCCAACACCCTCGTCCAATCCAGCAAGAAATGGCGACAAGCGACTTTCATGACCCTGACCTTGTTTCCTTCAATGCTGGGGAAGTTCAATCAGCAATAGCACCTCTGGCCGGGTATGCGCTTGTGCCCGTGCCATCACCAGCACCTACGGAGGAATCGCATCTTGCGGAAGGCCTCCTGCACCCACGTTTGCAAATTCAAGGGTGCAGTGACCCGAGTTTGAGGGACTTTGAAGACTACTCTCGACCTATCGGTGGTGTTAGTGTGCTTTTTCCCAAACGGTCTCAACTCAGATACTAACCTTGAGCTGTATACACGTTAGGTTGTAAAAAATCAACTATACAGCACGACGACGTTTGGGACGCAGGATGACGCCGAGGGGAGAAGTCCGAACCAGGGGACGCCAGTGAAGAATGCTGTCCCCGGTGACGAGCGGAGGCACGAGAACGAAGCGGGCGATGTTTTTGAAATGCCAGTGCTCAGGGGTGTCTCTACAGACAGCTGGCTCATTGTGGACCTCCCTCCGACCGAGACAGCCTGGCATTCGCCCGTCGAGGGGTAACTGGCATCAATTATGAGCACGTAATGTTACTGCACGGAACGACCTTCTGACATTCGTTGACAATCCAAAGTCGGGACTATGAAAATTACAACTTTCCTGGGGTTCGTACGCATTATACCACCCCTGTACTGAATCTGACATCAGATCTCGGTGGTAGACGATCGAACTGTACATCAAGCATATGCACACTGCACGAGGAACGAGCGCCACACGATATTCATCTCTTCATTCTCTCTGCCTATACATCCAATCATAATCAATTTCCACCAGTTGCATATACCACAAGGTGTCTCCGACGCGCTGGTGCAGTGTATCATATGGAGAAGACATGCGAAGCCCACCAGGATTGCCGTACACCGATCGAGACGGTCCAGACCGAACCTCTCAGCACTGTTCTGCCAGGGTTAACGATCAACCACCAGTTTATATGGTATGTATACTATTGCACACCATATCGAAGTTTATGCTATGTCTTCTCGCTGGCGAGACTGCTTTTTTGTCCCCGGTTTTGTTTACGTTGCTATCGAGGCTTCCTATTCAAAAATCGCATTCCGACCTGGAAATTATTATGCTCGTTTTAATACACGTTCTTTCTGGAGATGTATTACTTAGGTTACGTATCTGCCTGCTGCTATGCATTGCACGAGCGCTCTAGACGCTCTAGACATGGTCGAGACTTGCACGACTTGCCCTAAACGAGTGATTAAAATGCGCCTCTCGTGACATTTCTTTTTTCTCCCAGGACTCGCACTATTGTCCCCCTGCACTGTTCATTGTATTCGTGCAGGAGTCTACCGCAAGTCCCAGAGCGATATTGTTGCTCAGCTGGAGCGTGCCCCATGGTGTTGTACCGTGGTTTCCGAGTTTGCGGGAATGTGGGGATGGGTGTTCCTTACCGGAGCTGCTACATTCTTTTTCTTTCTTTCTTTCCTTTTCTCATTGTTTTGTCGCGCTATCGAATACCAGTCTACATGTGGTTGAATTGATTCCTGAAGCTTGCAGGAGAAAAAACACGGTTTGGCGTCTTCGCCCTCAGCTGGAATGTTCTATTCCTACCGTGATGATCAGGATCGCCGCCGGCTCCAAGTTGTGAAGCTGGTCCGCCTATGATCCCTCCGTGCATGGCCTTCCCTTTCGCTCGGCTGCCTTCCAGGTCTAGTACGACTGCCCTAGCATGGTTTGGGTTTACGCCCAGTCGGCATCATCACGTTTGACTGTCTTCGTTTGTCTACCCAAAACGCTACCCCCACTGCGATCAATTCATTTTTGATCGCCAATGCCATGGCCAGGAACGGTAGTAAGGGATCTGTCTATCGCAGGTGCGCGTGCGCGTGCAAGTGGGCGAGAGGCGAGGAAGTGAGAGTGAACGCACTGCATCCGACGACCCAGGACGGCGAACCCGGCGCACTGACATACACGCACAGATGATTATAATCGCTCGTCTACTCCCGAGGTTTCTTACCCCTGCTTCACCCCTGAC
>JBBPMH010000540.1:0-22865 GCA_038090235.1 Pulveroboletus ravenelii
ATACCAAGTACTAAATCATAAAGTCAAACAATTGTCCCAATGAGTGACTGTTTTGAAATAGCTGTCATTCAATCAGATCCCATCCAAATCTTTTGCACTATAGACCAATCTTGTAGCCCAGAATGAGCCTTTCAAGACTTGGGAGTAGGCCAATCCATGATCACTTGGACCTTCTTAGGTTCTATCTTGACCTGATCTTGCAATAAAATTATTCCCAAAAACTCTGTTTCAGTGGTCTTGAAATCACATCTGTTATGTTAGAGATATGGATGTTCTCAACAGAGAATCTTGAGTACTTTGTGAACCACCTTCCAATGTTTCTCTAAGGTTTTGGTGAAGATCATGATATTGTCAATGTATATGACTATCACTTCTCAGTTGATGAGATCTCAGAAAAGGGAATTCATCAATATTTGAAATATAGCTGGTGAGTTTGTCAGACCAAAAAATATCACTAGTAGTTTAAACAATTCCCAATTTATATGGAACACTACTTTCAATTTATCTCCTTCCTTCATTTGTACCAGGCATCACCTGTTTTTGGAGGCAAGCCCCCCAACCCTCTCCCCCAAAACCATGACTGTTTTTTGACTTTGTCATATCCTGTGCAACTCCATTCTCTGGACCCAACTCCAGATCTGTTCCGTTCAAACTCTGGTGCATTCTCAATGAGTGTGCACTCTAGATCCTCTGGACTTGTACTTAGCTCATCCTGCCTTACTGTACTTACAGTGAGGTGCAAAACTGTTACAATGTTTGGTACTTTTGTAGTATATGTAATGTAGCATCTGAGGGTGTGGGAATTTCGCTTAGCTTTGGTGGAGGCGTGGGAACCACTAACCCTTGGCTACAAATGTTGTCCCTGAGTCATGTGACCCTGTGTAGATGCTATGGAGATATACCCATTTTAATTCATATATGTCATTATAACAGTTTTGCACCTTTTGATACTGATAGTAGAATCTCTGGTAAATAGTAGGATAGTTAGTGTTTATTTGGCCTACAAACAAATATACACATGTAAACATTATGTCTGAGTTTGAATTAGCTCCCACACTTCTTTGTTTTCAACTACTACCATCATGCGATCTCTCTCTGCTACTCAAAAGAATACTATTCTATCACAGCTTGATGCTGGTCATTCTACTCACTCTATTGCCTCTTCTACTGGTCTCAGCATTGCTACTGTGTCCAGACTTCATTCCAAGGAGTGTTCCAACCTTCAAAAGTCTACTGGAGGTCATCCATCAAAGCTTTCCCCCTCTAATATCTGTCATGCTATCCATCTTATTTTATCCCAGAAGGCAGAGAATGTGGTTCAAGTGACCAAAACTCTCTCAGGGATTACCAATTAGCCTCTCCATCCAAGCACCATGCATCGATATCTCAAAAAAGCTGGGATGAAAGCTGTAGTCAAGATCAAATGGCCTCTACTCTCTGCTAAACATTGTAAAGCATGTTTGGACTTCACTTATGCCCATAAAGATTGGACCCTGGAGGATTGGAAGAAGGTGATATGGTCTGATGAGACCAAAATTAATCGTCTTGGCTCAGATGGACGCAAATGGGCTTGAAAAAGGTCAGGAGAGAGGCTCAATAATAGACTGGTTCAAGAAACCTTGAATTTTGGAGAAGGTTCTGTGATGATATGAGGCTGTATGACTTGGAAGGGAGTTGGCTATTCCTGCAAGATTGATGGTAGGATGGATGGGGACCTTTACCTTCAAATATTGAAGGATGACCTGCTCAAAACCCTGGAGTATCATGCTCTTAATCCTCCTGACATCATTTTTCAGCAGAACAATGACCCCAAGCATACCTGTAGGAAGGTCAAGGAGTGGCTGGAAGACCAGGAATTTAGGACTATGGTGTGGCCTGCACAGTCTCCTGACTTGAACCCCATTGAACATCTCTGGGGTCACCTCAAAAGAAGGCTTGGAGGGTATGAAAACTCTCCTAAGGGGATTAAGGAGTTATGGGAGAGGATTGAGAAGGAGTGGTGGGCTATAGCATCTGGGGAGTGTCAGAAATTGATTGAAAGCATGCCTAGGAGGATTGAGGCAGTGCTTAAGGCCAAAGGAGGTCATACCAAGTACTGATATTTGCCAAATACCCCACTTAATATGAAAGGTGCAAAACTGTTACAATGACATGTGTGGATTAAAATGGGTACATCTCCATAGCATCTACACAGGGTCACATGACTCAGGGACAACATTTGTAGCCAAGGGTTAGTGGTTCCTACGCCTCCACCAAAGCTAAGCGAAATTCCCACACCCTCAGATACTACATCACATATACTAAAAAAGTACCAAACATTGTAATGGTTTTGCACCTCACTATAGTTATAGCAGTGATTTCTGTTATAAAGAACAGTCTCCTCTTTTGTTTGAAACAATGTCTTTGTCTATTGGACCTTGTTCATATAAACACCCTCATGCATCTGTTGCAGTAAGCTCTCCACCACCCAGTCTTGCTCTATTCCTAGCAAAATCACATTTTTCACCTTTTTATTTTGCAGTCCTTTCTCCATGACAGATCACTTGAAGTTTTTCACATATTTCAGATTAACAGAGTGAGGATTGATCATTTGGGTGACTATGTGAGGCCCATGCCCCATGTTATCGTCATCATGCAGGGTCATGAGGATGTAACTCAATGTCACCTCCTTTAGTTTTTTGTGAACTTTCTTAATGATATGTTGTATATCTTATTTTACCACCTGGATGGGTTGTGAGTTACTCAATAAAGTTTCTGTGATTTATACTCACAGCTGGCTTCACTTTAGAAGGTTTTGCATACTAAAATCTGTTACCTTTCCTTTCTTCTTTTGAATGACAACTTCTTTTTCTTTTTCTTCTTCCTATAAAAGAATTCATGTATATATGTCTTATGATCAGGATATCATGACTGACCTCACTGTCACTTTGTCTGTTCTCATCTGGAGTGATTTCAATGGGATCTGCTCTAGACTTGCCCTTTGCTGCTCTTCTGATCACTGTGATCTCTATTTCCTCAGCCTAATATTATATCAGAACAAGCTATTGTTGCAGCTGAGTCTTTTACCTCTGGTTGCTGTTCTTGGTCTTTATCAACAACCATGACATCCTCTGCTATTTGATCCACCTGCTGGAATGATGTCACTGTTTCAAGATAAAAAAGAAGGAATTCATTTACATCCATGATGTCCTGCAGAGCAATGCTTTTGTTTCCTTTCTCATGCACATCCTGGATATGGTTTATTTAAATAAATATACATATCAGAAAAGAATTTCATGCTACTTGCCTACAAGGCCTTGGTCAGGCCTTCAGCGCCTGTTCCAAAATGTTTCCCCTTGTCTTTGCTTTTCCTTATGGTTGTTGGTTCCTGATGGTGCATAAGTATTTGAAATACTTATGCAAGTACTTTATGTTATATATCTGATTGTCTTGAATAGCCTAGAAAAGAATGTGAGTGTGAGTGTGCATAAATCAATGTTTTTATATCACATACCTCCATGGCTTGTGTTTCAGTCTCCTAGAGTAAAGCATACATAAGTATTTCAAATACTTATGCAGACATGTTAGGTGTCATATACCTTTTCAATCTCCTAGAGTAGAGTATGCAATGAGTACTTGAAATACTTATATACACATATGTATGTACATACCTGCATAGTATTTTCAATGTTTTGAGCCACCTCTTGGCTCTTCTTAGTGATGCTCATCACTTGATTCTCCTGAAAATGACAAATAGAATATGCATAAGTATTCAGAATACTTATGCACATGTTAACATACCTGGACATTCTGCATCTTCTGAATAGATAATAGAATGTGAGATATCTGTGTAAAAACCATCTGTCTATCACATACTTGGACCTCCTAGAAGTTGAAGGTGGGGTATACATAAGTATTTGAAATACTTACACACAAGTCAACATACCTGAATGTTCTGCATTTTCAAAATAAATATAATATGAGAGATTTATGTAAAAACTATCTATTTATCACATACTTGGATCTCCTAGAAGTTAAAGATGGAATGTGTATAAGTATTTAGAATACTTGCACACAAGTCAACATACCTGGATGTTCTGCATTTCCTAAATAAATATAATATGAGATATCTATGTTAAAACTATCTATCTGTCACATACTTGGATCTCCTAGAAATTAAAGGTGGGATGTGTGTAAGTATTTGGAATGCTTACACATATGATTACATACAGTGGCTCAAATAAGTGTCCCAATGTTGGGCCATTTTGGAAAGACTTGACATTTGCAAGAGAACCAAAATATATCAGCTCTGACCCTGAAGATGAGCCCTTAGTCATGTGATTTGGTTGCCATGGCACTGAGATATAACAATTTCAAAATGACATATCATTGGGACACTTATTTGAGCAACCAATCTTTGACATTCCTCAGCCTCTATCTTCCCCAATTCCACATCAATCCTTTCCTAAAGGCTCAAAACCCTCTTAGTGAGGTTATATAGCTATTGAGCTTTTTTTTGAGGATTTGCTGGAGATGTTTAATAGGATTAGGGTCTGGAGATTGTGCTAGCAAATCAAGGACCTTGATATCTTGAGATTCCAGCCACTCCTGGGTCCTTTTAGAGGTATGCTTGGGGTCATTATTTTGTTAAAAGATAATGCTTTCTTTAGGGATCCCAGAATTTTCCATAGTAGAAAGCAGATTATCCTCCAAATTGGAGACATACTGCTCAGCATTCATCCTTCATTCCACCTCTGCAAGGATCCCCACTCCATTCCAGCCCATACATCTCCAAACCATCAAGAAATCTCCTCCAAACTTTACTATACTCTATACCTTCTTGTCATGCAAAGGTTTTTCTGCCACTTTCCACATATACTTTCTTCCATATGACCCAGTCCTGTTGATCTTGGTCTCATCTGACCAAATTACCTTAGTCCATTCCTCCATAGTCCAGTATTGGTGCTTGGGAGCAAAATCCAGGCTATGTTTCCTATATTTCACAGACAAGAGTGGCTTTTTCTTCTTGACTATAGCCTTTAGAGATGCAGACTTTAGCACATTGTGAATGGTTTGGGAAGAGACAGAAGAGGAAAGGGGAGAATTGATGAGATGAGTTGCCTGGACAGCACTTTCAACCTTGCCAGAGGTAATACTAGAGACAATTCTCTTTTTGTCAATAGGAGAAAGCTTGAAAGGTTAATGTTTTCCCTGCCTGGATGAATATCTTTGATAACCCTGGCCATAGTGGACTTCCCCAGACCAGTTTGGGAGGATATTTTCCTAGCAAAAAGACCAGATTCAGAGAGAAAGAGGATATGGGTTTTAGCAAAGGCAGAAATGGGCTTCATGGTAAAGTAGGGTTGGCTGTATTTCTGCCCTTTACAGTGCCCAGGGTTATGTAGGTTACATAATGAGACAGGGTTGAAGCACAGCATCCATCAGAACATTATGTTATTTACCAAAAAATGACTGATAACATCATGCTCAAATAAGTGCCCCAATGACATATCATTTTGAAATTGTTATATCTCAGTGCCATGGCAACCAAATCACATGACTAAGGGCTCATCTTCAGGGTCAGAGGTAGGGCTATTTATGCCCCCACAAGGGTCAGAGCTGATACATTTTGGTTCTCTTGCAAATGTCAAGTCTTTCCAAAATGGCCTAACATTGGGACACTTATTTGAGCCACTGTAACACACACATTGAGGAGATCAGTGAAAATTGAGTTCACAAACTGCTGGAACACTGCAGAGGCATTTGTCAGACTGATGTAGGAGCTCATGGTCTTCTACAGTTGCAAGCCTCCTTTCCTAGCCCATCCAAGCATCCATCAAAATGTTCTAGTTGTATCTAGATCCATTGGTACCATCCTGAGGTTAGTCCATTTCATCTTGCTTGTATCTGCTGTCTGGACTTTGCTATCTGGTCCCAGACTCATATGTATCCATTCAATCCAGTCTGGGTCTGCCCACCAGATTGTTTATTTTTACTTATCTCACATTGGTTTCTGCCTATCTTTGTTTTCTTTTATGTTTTGGACTACAATATTTCATTTTCTTGACACCCTGATACTTAGAACTGAGTGTCCCTTCATAGGGCCTCATGTGTCACATAGCTACTAAGTCTAGGGAATGCCCAGACTGTTATGCTTGATCCCAAAGGGTCAAAGCATGGACTCGGCTGAGGAGCTCAGATGAGGAAATTTGTCAGCTAACAGCTACAACAAGACGAGGGCAAGAGACACAGCCTGCAACCAGTAGGGTCAAGGGTTCGTTCGACAACTAGTCAACAATAGTTCAAGGTCAAGGGTCTTGCCTAGCGACTTGCTAGCAAGAAGATGAAGGTAAGAGCTGAGTGCTCGGTCAAGTGTGGAGCAAGGACACACAGAAAAAAGCAAGTATATTGCTGAGTAGGTCTAAGCTAAGGAACAAGTAGACCTATGAGTGGGCTTTTATAGTACGTTGAAAGATGACAAAGTCAAACAAGGATAACAAGTGGAAAACATGGATCAGTAAGCATATGAGTGAGACAACAAATAGCAGAAAGAACTTGGTGACTAAGTGTGGAGCTATGAGCCCAATACGAGAGAATTGGACAAGGAGAGTAAAGTCCAATGACAAACAATGGAAACAAGTCAAGATAACAGTGAAATGTAACATTACTCCCCGTTTAAGGCGAGGAGACACCATCGACTTCCTAACATTCCTGGTAGCTATATCCGGGGGAGCCAGTCATGTTGCTGTAAGCTTCAGCGGTGAAAGGATCATCGTCAGGAGAGTCCACACAAGAGGGAGGGACAGGGATGGGACTCCCAGAGCACCTACAAGAGCATGTACAAAAAGGTTATTGACAGCAAAGTCGGCATGACTTGTTTCCACTTTGTTTCTTTGTTTGTCATTGAACATTAGTCTCCTCATCCAATTCTCTTGTATTGGGCTTGTAGCTCCACACTTAGTCATTCTGTCTTTTATGCCATTCACCCATTGACTAATATCTGACACACTTATTGTGCTATACTATGACATTCCCATGAGTGGCATCAGGCAAATCTAAGATGTGTTTATTCATTGATATTATTGTAAACTAGATTAATTGTGTCCAGACTCCAGAATAAGGAAGAACTATTCAATTTACAACATGCTACATTTCAAAACATTATTGAGTGTATTTTTTGGTGTTCTAAAGAGCAGAGTGCTCACTGAGTGTAGAGCAGAGACACAAGGAAGGAATGACATTGCCAAGTAGGTCTAAGCTAGTGAACAGGTAGAATTTATGAGGCAGGTTTATATATTCAAAGAAGAACAAATATAAGAATACAAAGAAAAATACAGAGTATACAAAGCTGATGAATTGTTGTGAATAAGATGATGAATAGTGGAAAGGGAGCAATGAGTAAGAAAGAAACTACAAGCCCAATGTGAGAGAATTGGGCAAGCAGTAAGTTCAAATGACAATATGAAAATAAAAGAAAAAGAGAGCATGTAAACAAATTGTAACAGATGGCTGATAACAGTACTGATAACTTGTCATTGATCTCTGGAAATCCATACACAGAGAAAAGAAAAAAAAGGGGGGAAATGTAATTGACCTAAGTACATAGCAGCACACATTTTTAAACATAGGAGTACAAGTGTACAGTAGCACAAGTGGGGAGGAAGACAGGGCAAGGGGGGCAGTACATAGCAGCACAGATTGGAGGGCAAGAAATGGGGCCTAGATATATAGTAGCATAGATAGAAGAGAAAGAGGTGGGCCCAGCCAGATAGCAGTACAGAATAAAAGATAAGGAGAAGATGGGACCCAGCACAAGGGCATGGGAAAGGGAGGAGGGGAGTATATCTGACATCAACAAAGTCTACCTGAACAAAGTTCACAAGCAAGTCTGTGACCACCTCAATGAAGACCAGTGCACTCTTATAAGGAATGAACAGCTTCTATGGCACAATGAGCATGAAACTACTGTACAACACTCTAGTGAGAGGATGGCAGCTCTCTCAACCATGAGCACTTGCACCAACATCCAGACACTCAGCCACTTCTCTAGTGGCTCTAAGAGGTTCACTTCCCCAACATATGATGGCCCCACTTCCCTTTCCATCTGCTCAGTCTGCCCTGGGCATCATAGACATGATATCACATAATATACCAATTCCTGGATATGGAATAACAAACATGATACTGTATCAGAGTGCATTGGTATATATGCCCTGTTTTCCAAAAACAGGGAAGTAGTTATGCTTCTGCTGGTAGAAAGCTAGGAGATGGACTGACACCTACAGATCCCTTCACATCTGCCCTAGCATCACAAGTGATTTCCACAATCCTACATCTTATCCAGATCTTTCTCCCCTTCTCATCCAACTTACAAAACACAGGATATTCATCAATGTCAAGCTTCTGAGTAGAGAACAACTCATTGTGCTGATTGAGCATATCAAGTACAGCACTGAGGATGTCTTATTAATTGGACAGCTTCTTGATTGATAGTGCAATGTCCTGCATGGTGATACCAGCATTCATGGTTATGAACAAATGTGATTGTTTGCATCAGCTTGTCCCTGGCTGATGATAGTAAAGAGCTAGTAAATAGGGAGAGAAAAGTGGGTGGTACAGTTGGTGACACAATATTTGAATCAGATGGAAGCAATGGTGAAACAGATTGCTGAGAGGTTGCTGAACACTAGTTCCAGCAATCTCATCTATGGCAGTAGACAGTTGGTGGAGGTTGAGCACTGAGCTGGATTGATCTGGGCCTTTCATTTCCCAATAAACAAATTCTCCCTTGCTAGCATCTGGGAAAAGATATGTGACTGAATTTGAAGTGAATGAAACCTGTTAATTTAAAGAGCTTCACATGTTTGTGAGATTACAAGAATCAGTAAACCATATAAGATGATTTTTATTCAGAGCACACACCTTAACATATCTTTTCTAGATATCTGTTTGTGCTAGGGTGATGCCAGTGCCATCACAATCTAAGTATGTAAATCCAGATATGTTCTTTAACATGATAACAGCCATATATTGATTTTTCATCTGTTCGCTTCATTAGTAATAAATTAATTCAACTGATTGGAGATGACACTTACATATCAACTGGAACCTACATTCACATGTATCAGCATCCTTTGCACTGTCTTTCATAACCAGGAACTTGAATGCAATATGGGAGGCAGCCACCATCCAAGTTGATTTTTTTTACCTTTTAGTAACTCCTTAGCAAGAAAATTTGAGAAGTGAGATTATTTCTTCATCCATTCAATGGGCTGCTTGACTGCCTCCAGAGGCAAGGGGATTAACAACAGGCCCATAGAAACATAAGGATTGGAGGATTGGGGATCCAGACAAAGCTGGATGGCAATGTAGATCACATATAAATATGAGCCAAAAGTGAAGTTTTTATTTCATTTTTTTACAATGAAAACAGGGCCTAATGATCATTGCCTTTGCTGTTCAAGTTTATGCTGTATTATTAACTATATTCAGCTTTATTTTTGCTGCCAGTTATTTACTATTAGCTAAGTATTTATTGAATGATGGTGATTTTAGCATTATTTTCACTGAATCAAGGGGTTATGACAGATCTGCTGTTAGGCTCTTTACAAAGAGTCCTTTCATGTCCTTTATGAATGTTACTTCTGATCCTGGTGAGGTGACTGACAGTTTGCATTCTAATAGACATTTCAATACAACCTAACATTTTTAGTCTCCAGATTACAGACAAGTGAGTAATATCCCTTACAGTCTATAGTATGCCACTTGGTCTTCAAGAGTTCCTTATCATTCTTGTCAAACCTGTGAATCAGTTTAGCCTAACCTACATACATCCTCTGCCATATTTGCCAGCATCACCTATTTCTAAAAACCCAGTAATTCTACCACTTCCTACATCTGCACATAATATTCCAGATCTTATCCATGTTCCTATACTTGCTTTAAACCCACATTGCCCTATTACTGATACTAACCTTGATAATGATCTCTCAAGTGTCTATCATTGTCTCATAGGGAATTACCCAGTCTTATGCTCCAGAATCTACAATGGACATGGATCAGGAGAGCTGATTCCTAAATTATGAAACAACAATGAACAGTCAGTTATTATATCTTCTGCTTTGATGGGAGCATTACCTACCTCTGAGGTTCTGCTGAGCTTTCTCATATTTCAATCATTGCCAGATATATAACTTGCAAATTGACCAAGAGATAGAAATGGAGTGTGGCAGCATGCTACATGTTGAAAGAGACTGGGCAATCATCTGATTTGAATATGATAGTCTCACCATGTAATTGCTCTGCCAGAAATAACTGCTTGTGAATGAATACCTTTATTTTCAGAAGTCTTTTTTCAAGCTGGTATTTTGTGCAGTGTAGTAGCCATGCTGATTGTGTAACATGGCAACCAGTAATGGTACTGCATCATGAGAATCTAGGAGGATTTCTTATAAGGGCTTATGTACCTTGTCAATATAATCAAACTGTATATTAGAAATAAGGACAAGCCAATATGATATGGCCTTATATACCCCTTGTAACTGTAGGTCTTATAGAGAATAAATATCAGACTGTCAGCAACATAACATATCACACATTTTGATGAATGTGAACAAGAACTTAACAACCTGGTCCAAGAGGGAAAGTAGAATTGTCAGGATATAGATTTTGCCCCTATCTATTCCTTTCCCTATCTTATCTTATCTTCCCTTTATCTTATCTATACCTTGTTCTGTTCCTGGTCCAGACCACCCCCTGTGACATCATAGCTTTGGTCAGTATTGCATCATCGCTACATCACTTCATTCTAGGGTGAAAGGCTTATCATGGGCTTAGGGTTGGTTCAGGGTTTATGCTTTTTATTTATCTCCAATGCTTCCATTTCCTGTTTATCTATTAAACATGCCTTTTCCTCATGTTCTGTTCCATTGTCTTCTATTATTATAGGGTTTCCCATGGGTTTAGGGTGTATTATGTAGTTATCACATATATAGTAGTATTTAACCAGTATTCGTAGGATGTACCTACTCATACTTGGAATTCTCATCCTTTGGCTCCTGTCCTCACAAGACATTAGTCACTGCAGGCTTTCTTTGGTTGCTCATTTTGAGTTGCTCAAGATTGATCCCTGATAAGAATCAACTGTTATAATGGTAGGTCCTATGAAAAATAAGTATCAGACTGTCAATGTAGTCACATATTAGTCATTATAATAGTAAGTCCTACAAAGAATAAGCATAAGACTATCAACATAGTTGTATGCCAAGCAGCTTGAGAAAAGTGATTGAAGATTGTGATATGTCAGGCAGCTTGAGAAAAGTGGCTGAAGATTATCAACCCAATCTAAGGGATCAATCATTATAACAGTAGGTCCTATAGAGAATAAGCACCAGACTGTCAACATAGTCACATGTCAGGCAGCTTGAGAAAAGTGGTCAATAACTGACTATCCAGTATATATAGTATATTATTCAGATTCTGAGAACTATTGAAAACAAGCATACTAAATGATTTCTTTAATCATGGCAGAATTTGTCCACCAGTAGCAGTGACTTTGCTACTGACTTATTGGCAAGATCTCACTCAAGCTGAAAAGTGAAGGCCTGTCCAAAAATCATCCTGCACATTGCAATTAGCACTGGTTACAAAGCAATTCAACTCAGGAACTTACCTACTCCACCATAATGAAAGTTCTGCAATGAATTTTTAGCATCCTCTTCTTGTGCCTCCTTGAACCATTCCACTATAGCATCATAAAACTTGTGGAAGTTGAAAATACTATTAATAATTGCCCAGAAACCAGAAAAAGACAGGGCAAAGTGAACTTATAGGATAATCCAAATGTCAAATAGCAGGTCAGTAATGAGTTAATGACATGTCTGGTAAGTTAGTTACATAGGCTATAATATGTATATGGTTGAATGGTCTTCATACCGATACACATGACAACATTAGCCTGAGTCTGTCTTTCACCTTTGCAATATTTTCTAGAAGAGGTAAACTCAGGGTTTCCATTTTCCAAGTCCTCTGCAAAATCAGTGAGATAAAAATCACTTTAAAGGCCTAAGATGTCATATCCCATGCAACCCCTAACTCTGGATCCAACTCCGGCCCCGTTTCCTCAAACTCCAGTGCGTTCTCGACAAGTGCACATTCTAGACTTTCCAGACCCTGTACTTAGCTCATCTCATATTACTGTACTTACATTTCATTCCTCGCTTACCTAGTACACTGCCTGTTTCTCTTCATAGCCCCTCTGACCCTGGAGCACAGCTCCATTGTTCTATCCACTCCACCTCTGGCTCTGAGCTATCAGTTCCCATACCAGTGCTCCTACTCTGTATATAAGACTCCATACTATGTTGTAGATACCTCAGTTCGAATATTGAGTAAGACATTCCCTGTCTTCTCTGACCCTCCACTTGAGCCTTGACAGCTCTCCTCTGATCCACTCTCAACCTTCATTGCTTGCAACAAGGTCACTCTGACCCTTGCCTGACCCTTAGCAAATTCAGGACACCTGGACTTGTGACAGGGCACACCACATACAGTGAAGCCGAAGTCCTGTCCAAACTCCGGAGTTCCGGAGTTACCCCTCGGAGTTCTGTTCTTAACAAAGCGATGGAATAAGTATCAATGCATGTGTATATGTGCAAGACCTACTCCAACCAATATTCTGCCCTTGAATAGTCCTTTTGAAGGATTATTGAGGTCAAACTCATAGCCTGCATACAGGAACATAGGTCATGATTGTGCTGTAACAAGAAAATTAGGGTGAAGTTCATAGACTTTTTGCTGATAACTACATTATTGAAATAGTCAGCTCTGAAAGGCAGAGGACATGAAAAACACTTACATTAAATCATTCCAGTCATAATCAACTAGACATAGAAGCATTCCTGTCATGTCATTGTAAAACCATTTCCCACTCTTGTCATCTATTGTCAGAGGAGGATTGGGCTTTGGGGAGTGGTGCATGAGCTAGTTAACCATTTCCACTTTGAGCCTATGAGTATTGTCAGAGTGCTCACTATCAGCTCCTTATCAAAGCTAAGCTTACATGAGCCCTATTGCACAAAGCTGTCATGATCATGACAACTCTGCTTGCTCTGCAGGCAATTCTGCTTTCTCTGCTTTATACTTAGACATTTCTTCTTCTTCTCCTGACATTCTGTACTATATGTCTGACTCCACTATAGTGGTGCCAGTAATAACCTGACTGGTCACCACATTACTCCATATCAAGGTCTGCTCCACTGCTAACTCTGACAGGAGAGCATATAAAGGGGGGACTGGGTGGGGTTCAGAGGGGTGAGGACTTCAGCTTCAGTGACTTGGGGTGGAGTGCTGTGCCCTGGTGATCCCAGATTCTCATATTTCAGAGATTGGGCAGGAGGGGGTCAAAGAGATAGAGATGGAATCCATCAGATGGGAGGGAGCACAGTGAAGGGAAGAAGATAAGAGACTTCAATATTCAAACTGAGGAGTAAGTCCTCAGCAGATCAGACTTATATACATGAGGTTGGAGGCAGTATAGTATGTATGAGAATATAGCATCAGAGGCAGAACAAAGAGGCAGAGCACTAAGTGAGGAATGGAGGGCTAAGTGAGGAATGGAGAACTAAGTGAGAATGTAACATAGATGGAGAATGGAGAGATGGAGTATGGAACCAGTTACTGGTCAAGTACTGACCAGCACCACAATCAGAGTGGAGTTGGAGTGATAGTACAGAGTGTCAGAATGAAGAGAAAAAGTATCTACATAAGTATGAAACAGAACAAGCAGAATTGCCTGCAGAGCAAGTGGAGTTGTCATGGTTGTGACACTCCATCTCTCCATTCTTTGCTTATATTACATTCCTCACTAAGTCTCTATTTCTTGCTTAGTTTTGCTCTGCCTCTTTGTTCTAGAAGCCTCTGATACTAGGTTCTCATACATACTGTACCACCTCTACCCCTCATGTACATATATAAGTCTGATCTGCTAAGGACTTACTCCTCAGTTTGAATATTAAAGTCTTTTCCATCTTCTTCTCTTCTCCTCTATTCTCTTCTCTGAACTCTCTCCTATCTGACAGATTTTATCTCTGCCCCTTTTATCTTCTCCTGCCCAACCTCTGAAATATGAGGACCTGGGATTGCCAGAGCAGAGCAGACCTTGACAGAAGCCAAAGAAAGCAAAGCACTTATTTGTTGTACAGCATCCTTGAGATCTATTTGAGAGATGTCACAAATAGAGGGAATCCATTATAAGAGTTCCTTGTAGCATCTGTACAAATGATTCTTCCTTGGGTGCACTGTTAGCACACCAATGAGAAATAGTATAAATTATGCCACTCAGTAGTGTGGTTGTTGATAGAGCTTGAGCTGGTGAGGTGAGCTTGTCTATCAGCCTCTGCTAACATACATATCATCGAGGGTGTCATAGAGCAACATGAGATGTTTGATGACTTGACCTGGATGATGAAAATATCCAGAAGTTCTACGTTGGTCAGTTGGGACACAGAACAATGTATGGATACCTGTGCTTTGCTCTGACAGTTGCCTCTTTTCAGCCTATAAATTTGGTCTTGCAAAGTGGTAATCTGTTATAGCAGAAAAGTAGTGTTGGGATTTGGGAAGGGGGGTGTTTGAAGTGGATATCATCAACCAGGCAATGGTAGTCAGGTAAAAACAGTGCACATGGCCCAGGTTTTCAGAAAGCTTTGGAGATAGGTTCACATAGTATTGCCATATGATGCTCCGGGTCACTTTGGTAAAGCAGTTAGCTGACAGAACCATTTGACTGCCAAGGATCAGTAGAGCAGGTACAATCAAAGGCATATAATAAATTAAAAGGTTACATCATGGTCCTGTGTAGTCCTGCAATTCCAGGATCAACTTTTGGTCCTGTGTTAATCAATTGTTTACAACCAGCCGTTATTAAGAATGGAACTCTGAGAGTAACTCTGGAACTCCAGAGTTCAGACAGGACTTCGGCTTCACCGTATGTGGTGCGCCCTGTCACAAGTCCGGGTGTTCTGAATTTACTAAGGGTCGGGCAAGGGTCAGAGTGACCTTGTTGCAAGCAACGAAGGTCAAGGGTGGATTAGAGGAGAGCCATCAAGGCTCAAGCAAAGGGTCAGAGAAGACAGGGAATGTCTTACTCAATATTCGAACTGAGGTATCTACAACATAGTATGGAGTCTTATATACAGAGTAGGAGCACTGGTATGGGAACTGATAGCTCAGAGCCAGAGGTGGAGTGGATAGAACAATGGAGCTGTGCTCCAGGGTCGGAGGGGCTATGAAGAGAGATGGGCAGTGTACAAGGTAAGCAAAGAATGGAACGTAAGTATAGTAAAGCGGAATTACTGAGTACAGGGTCCGGAGAGTCTAGAGTGTGTGCTTGTCGAGAATGCAACAGAGTTAAAGGAAACAGGGCCGGAGTTGGATCCAGAGTTAGGGGTTGCACAGGATATGACAGCTGTATACATTGCTCAGATCTAAAACAGCCTATTAGTATAATTTGATTGGTTACCTCTTAACAATTATGTGATTTATCTGATGTTTCTAACCATAAAGCCAACATAACTTTGTATTGCAGTTTTCTGCCAGGGGGATGGAGGCAGGAAACAAACAAGGAGTGTACATAAATGAAAGGAGGGAAATGTGATAACAGCTGGATTCACTCAGCTGGAGCTCACTGTCAGAAACTATGAATTAAGAGAAGCTGCTAGCTACACATACCTGAGAGAGCGAAGACAGTGAGCTCCGACTACATCCAAAATGCTACACAACAATGGTAAATAGTTTGCCACAATGTGACAGACTGTGCGACTAAGTAAAATGGCCCGAAAAGGGCAGAGTGCGAATCACAATTAACACTCCCCCCTGATTGCGCAACTTTGCACAATCGATGAATCTAGCTTGCTCGGCATGGAACAAGTCCAATGAGCTCGCAGAATTGCTGCATCTTTGCACGAGGGAGCGCTTTGGTGAGCAGATCAGCAGGCATACTTGTGGTGGGCACGAAATGAGGCGAAATGAGGCCTGCATCGACCACATCTCGCAACCAGTACCATCGGAGGTCCAGCTGCTTCATGCGGCCATGATGTTCCGGGTGTTTCGCAACCTGGATGGCTGACTGGTTGTCCATGTGGAGGGTAGATGCGCCAGTGATCTGGAATCCGAGTTCCTGCAACATTTTGCGCATCCAGATGATCTCCTTGCCTGCTTCGCATGCAGCCATGTATTCTGCCTCAGTGGTGGACAGGGCAACAATGGTCTGGCGCTTCGACATCCAGGACACAACACCAGTGCCGATCTTGACCACATATGCTCCAGTAGAGCGTCCAGAATCCTTGCAATCACCGTGACTCGCATCGGAGTACATGGTGAACAGCTCAGAGGTAGAAGAGTTGGGGGAATAGGTGATACCATAGTGGATGGTGCCCTTGATATAGCGGAAGAGGTGTTTGATGGCATTCCAATGGGCAACTCCTGGGTCCGCTGTGAATGAGGCCAGCTGACCGACAGAAAATGTGATGTCTGGGCGTGTGGTGCAGGATAGGTACTGCAAGGAACCAATGGCTCCTCCATAGTCGACAGAGCGCATGAAGGCACGCTCCTCTGCGGTCCTGGGACTCTGCTCACGTGAGAGGCACAGTCCTGGCTCCATAGGCGTGGTGACTGGCTTGCAATCGGCCATGTTGAAGCGGGATAGGTCCCAAGTCACGCAACTTGAAGTGGGTGCGCAGATCCTCGATGGCCTGCTTGATTGCGTCAAGAGACTTGGATGCAAACGTCATATCGTCCACAAAGACGGGCAGAATGATGCGGACATCACTTCGGACAAAGATATAGACTGCTGCATCAGAGTAGGTCTGAGTGAAGCCCATGGACTCGAGTGTGGTGCGCATTTTGAGATTCCTGGTAGTGATCATAAAAAGAGAAGAGTGATTCAAAAAGTAATACAAGAGGTCTCTAAAAGTGGTAACTCCTTCAGTATTGTTGAGGCAGTATACCCAACTGGAGCCAACCTGCTCCAGAACATGGGTTGAGGAAAAGCTGGCATCAGTGATAGCCAGCCCCGGGTCACCTGATATTATAGAAGTAAACAGTACTGATATAGATGGTTCTGATGATTCTGATAAGCCACTCACAAGCTCTACTGGAAATCTTAGTCTCTTCGAGTTTGATCATGCTCGACCTCTAGTTGATATGAAAGGAAAGGGTTGCTGCCTTCCAAGAACACCACATAAATTAGGGTAGTACCTTTATCAACCCATGGGATGATGACTTCCAGGTCTTTTCCAGCACTTTCAACACAATAACCTTTTAATGTTCAGGCTGTCTATACAATAACTTCCTTTCTTTACCTGCTTTAATAAACTGTTGATACTTTGACTGGATATTGAATGAGCATGGTGGTTCTCGAGTTTCTGTACTGCTGACCATGCAAGCAATGCCAACAAAGAGAATGATCTATCCAAGAGTGCCAGTGAAACAAGTCTACTCATGCTCCCAAAATCCTTTCCTCAGAGTTTGAGATGGTGATTATTTGCAAGACTATCAACCCTACTCTAACTTGGACTAGCAGCATGATTTACATAGGTCAATCAATCAAATCAACATGTAGAATGCGGCGTGCAGCATAAATCGAAAGGTGACTGTAAATCTCCAGCTCAGCAGGGGATGATTTACTGCCCTGTCGGGGAAGCCCAGAGTGCTTCAGGGTGGGTGGCTCATGTCATGCCACATCATCTCTGGCCTGCACATTTCATCACTGCTTCATGCCTCACCTGCCAACACGTTCCTGCTTAGGGCCTACCAGGAAGTCATAAAGGCGCAGGGGGGTGGGATCTATCACACGAGGTGTCACCTCAGCACTGTGAAGACAAGGGATGAGGTATAGATGTACAGCTGCCATTGTTAAATGTGAGGTCGGTATTCCAACGAAGAAAGATGGTGCGCAGAAGAAACAATGGTATGTGGGCCAACGCCCTCAATGAGGTGTGTGAGTGTATGTAGCTGGCTGTTTTTTGGCCAAATTATGTGAGTATCACAGGGCCTTGGGTTTAAAAACTTCCCCAAGTCGCGGCAGCTGCCTCCTGCCTAAAAAGGTCGCATCAAAGTTTACTACCTGCCACATTTTCCCACTTTATTTTTTAACAATGAATTCTGCACACAGTAGGGCTGATGAAATGCTGGAGATGAGTCCGAAAGATATTGCATCAATACCTTCCCAGTGGCGAACCAGCAGATTGGCGCATGGCCACCGCTCTCATGGAAACATTAATTGTGTGAATGGTGTGTTTTGCTGATAAACTGCTCAGAAATGAACTGAAACATCCCAGCCATTTGTCTGGAATGCTGCTGAGACAGCTACAAACATTCCGCCGCTTCTAGTTGTGATGAAAATGTTCTGGAAAAATGTGGATGATGAATGGCCGGATTTTCGCAAAATTATAAAATGCGATGAGATTGGGGGGGAAAACTACTCGGGGATAAATGCGGCGCCGATGAAAGCTGGCGCTGCGGCCTCGTCTCAGAAGGATGAGAGAGATGATGGGAGAAAGAGAGCGTGGCCCTTCCCTGTTCTAAGCCCCCCCTGCGTCCTGAAAGCCCACCTATCTGTGGCCGAAAACGTTTTAAACCCGACTTGGAACAGCCTACAAAAGTTGAGGTTGGAACATCCGAGGAGCGAAACAATGTGGATGCAGCCCACGCGCGCATACCTTGGCTCGAGAAAGAGCTGCAAAAAACAGAGATGGTGCGATGAAGAGGTGCAAGAACTAAGGGGAAAAATTCGGATATTGACAGACTGTGTTGTGTTTGGCCAGCACATTTGGGGGGTGGAGCTGCGTCTACCTCTGCTGCCATTCAACAAGAACAGCCGCTCAAAATTTACGAGAAGGAGGGGAAAATCACCGCAACTCTGGATTAGGTGCGACGGGTCTGAAACAATGTAAAATGCAAATGTTTTGCTTTAATCGCGTACCTCCTTAAATTCACTCACTGCCTTGTTTATTTACACATTCCCAGGGCCAGGTTTTTGACCAATGTTCCAGCCAAGTGGACATATTTGGCAAAATTTCACCGCTTGTAAAAAGTTTTACTGATGGGCACAATGCCTATGGCCAGAGCAGTTCTGGAAAAACATTCACAATGCACAGGGATTGTAAGATTTCTCACAATTTTGACTCATTGTTTTAAGCTAATGCGAGCATCCAGGGCGGTGAAATGCTTGGAATAATTCCACGTGCAATTACTGAGGTTTGGAACCATATTAAAGAATTCTCTGCGATAGGGTGGGAGTATGCCTTGAAGGTGTCATCGGTTGAAATTGTGAGTTATGTGCTGCACAATTCCATTTCCATTCTAATCAGCATTTACTGGGAAAATACTCCAGTATAATGGTAATGATATCAACCTTTTAGGAGGCAAAGATGCGCGTGAGGATGTCAAGCCCATCCAGGCCAACACATGTGATGAAACCCATCGTCTTTTAAAGGTTGCAATTTCCCCGCACGTGGTGCAAGCAATGCAATTAAATCCATCTTCATCACGATTGCACTTTATTTTCACCCTTTGGGTTGTAGGTAAGCATGAACATGCCGGGGAACAGCTGGAGGGGAGGATTAATTTTGCAGACCTTGCTGGAAGTGAGAGGCTGAGTTCCAGCAAGAATGTGCAAGGTGAAGAATCTCAGGAGGAGATGAAGAAAATCAATGGAGGCCTTAGTGTTAATTGTGATTCGCACTCTGCTAGCAGCTTCTCTTAATTCAAAGTTTCTGACAGTGAGCTCCAGCTGAGGGAATCCAGCTGTTTACACTTAGTGCACTTGGGGATGTCATGGCAGCTCTCTGGCCGCTGGAAGGCAGCATATTCCCTTTAGGAATTCAACTGTGAGTGGAGTTCTTCTCCCATGTCAGCTTCAACTTGATGCATTACTTCTTTTCTGCTCTCAGTTGACCTACTTGTTAAAAGAATTACTCACAGGAGGCTCCAAAGTATTGGTGCGTTCTCTGCCCTGATTTCATGGTGATAGATTCAAGCTTTCACCTTTTGCAGATGATGCTGAATCTCTCTCCCCACAAGGAGCACCTCAATGAGTTACTAACAACCTTGAAGTTTGCAGACAAGGTGATCAAGCATCCTGCTCCAAGGGCTGCCCCTCTTATCATGCGCTCACTCAGGTCAAAAATATTTCCGTTGGCTCAGCAAAGAAGAATATATTGCAGATGAATGGCTGCTTGGCATGAAGGTCGGCAATATGAATGGACTGAGGGGCAGGCGACTCAGGGAAACCCCTCGTCCTCTCTTAATTTTTTTCACCAATTCTATTTTGATAGCATATTGGAGGCTCTTGTTACATATTTTTGAATGCTGATGAACAGCTAACATAATCTCCAGAAACCCAGGTCCTAATGCCCTTCCTGTCCCTCATTCTTTTTGCCCATGTATTCGGCCACAAATTCTGCTTTTAGCTCACCACACTCTTTTCTGCTGGCTGCGCCTTTTTTTGCCCACTCACTGCACTTTTTTTGTTGGCTCACAACGCCCAAATCGTGTGGCTTGGCTACTTCCCAGCAGTTTCATGGGCTAGATGTGAGCGTGCTGTGTAGTTGCAGGTAACCCATGCTGTGCGTCAATGCAGCATGCGCTGGCTTGACTGGCAGACATCACACAATATGCCTGTGAAAGAACCGGGCAAGACTCGGATGAAACACAATACGTCACTCCTTGGCCACGTTGCGAAACTGGGATGGTGTGCCATCCATTGACCGGCAGGTCAGACTTACCCTTGGCAGCAAAAATGTGCTTTTGATACCATGGAGACATATTCCATACTCTGTGCACGATCAACCTGGCGGGGACATCTGTTTTCAAACAAGTGCCAGCACCAGATGATATGCTGGAAACTGCTTATGTGCCCATGGGTCAGGCGGTGAAATCGTTATGCACCACAACAGCTGAGTTCCCGGGCATTCCTCAAAACAGTTTTGTTGTTGTGGAGCACACTATTGGAATCTGTTTTCGAGAAAGCGGGTATCCATAACGGTCTCCCACTCCAGAATAAGGTCACGTGCTGCCTGCTTTGCCCTGCGTGTCGCTTACTCAATACGCAGGGAACAGAGAACACATTCGGTTGGTCAGATGGGGGGCACCCAAATTCAAAGCATGTGCCGCTCTGTGGGCAACCAGGACTCTGAACCATCCCGCCAGGGAGTTTGGGACGTATGGTCCTCTGATTCGGGCAACTTGGCCACATGACACTTATGCATCCATGACCCTCACGAATGCCGCTGTTTAAATGTGATGAGGACTAGACTATCTGATCCAGATTTCCTTATTTCAAGGGCTCAGGGCATGGAAACATGCAAAGAGGCACCTGCTGCCTTGGGCAAAAGCTCAGGTTTTTACCATCTACCAAGGATGGTTGGGATGCCGGGGTTTTTTGAATGGACTCTGTCACACAGTGCTCTTTTTTGGCGATTTAAAACGTCCCTGCCGCAACTGGCAGGTTTATTGGCGCCACAGCAGCGTTGGATATGTGGGCGATTGCCCAGGATAGCACAAGGGGTGGTGGGCATCTGGCAGATGCAAGAGCAGGTGGCACGTCTCCAGGAGCATGTTGGCCTCGTCAGGCATGTCGCCATACAAGTGGGAGACCAGTTCATCAACATTTGCTCCCTCCCAGGCAGGGTAGGTCTGGTTGGCCAAGATGGCAGTCACCTGCGGTTGCCAATGCTGCGCAAGCTGTTTCCTGTTGCGGATGCAGACGACATCACTACCGAGGCCGGGCAAGGTGTCTAAAAAACAGCTTGGAAGGGTGCGCAGGCCCCCAATGTTTCACCTGCCCACTTTTCTTAACCGACCCTTGCTGTGTGACTCCCTCGTCAGATCATGTGTGCATTTGCGCAGGGCATCCCTGTTGGTCACATCGGGGGCTCACCCCTTGCAGTGCATGATGAGCTATTGCCTGCGATCATGAGTGAAGTGAGACAATGGTTTGGACCGATCCCCACACCTCTGCTCTCTTTTTGTGCATCACCACCAGGCTGGTGTCTGATATACTGGCATGAGCTTGTCGAGGCGTGGTTTCATGGTGGCATTTGGGTCTGCCCCTCTGGCCATGCTCTCAGCCATCTGTGACCAGATTATCTCTTGAGGGGGCACTCCATGTGTACATGGACATATGCACCATGAGTCTACACGGAGCATAATGCTCTTGTAGCTGTGCTGGGGGGAGGATGTTTGATGCGGACAATCACATACATGTGGGATCGTTTGTCTTACCTGGAATGTCCTTGACTGAACAGTGTGGGCCATGAGTTTTTCACATTGCTCGGTGCTGACAGATGGGTCATTTGCAATGGGATTTGATGTCCCATGGTGAGCAGCTGAGTTCCGAAATGCTTGTTGAATCAATATCATGTATTTTGTCAGTCATGATGATAACTTGAGCTCTTTTATCAATATTTCTACTTGATATATGAGTTGGAGAGACCAAAGTAAGAAAGAGGACTCATGAACATGGCCAAGGAAAAGTTCCCTGGCATATCATGTCGTTTGTTGGATCATTTCCTTTTGTTTGTTGACAGTAGAGGGAACTGTGGTTTCAACAAACGTTTCAACAAACATTTGCTTGCACAAATTGCACTTTGCTGCTGATAGCAAAGTGGCCCTTGTTGTACAGTCAATGTCGACATAGCATTGCACTATTGTTGTAGTTGTAGCTGGCGCTGGTGTTGAGATGGGGTTGTCTGTGTTGATTGTGATTCGCACTCTGCCCTTTTCGGGTCATTTTACTTAGTCATACAGTCAGTCACATTGTGGCGCACTATTTACCATTGTTGTGTAGCTTTTTGGATGTAGTCGGAGCTCACTGTCTTCGCTCT
>JBBPMH010000541.1:0-16141 GCA_038090235.1 Pulveroboletus ravenelii
TTGATGGGAATGAAGGTGACAGGAAGAATCTGACGGCTTGGCACGGGGGAGATGATCTTATTCTTGCTGTCGCCGCGCAAAACAACAACACCATCGTCGTTACAAACAGTGTTGGGCCTCTCATTCTTGAACCTTGGGTTGAGCACCCCAATGTCACTGCTGTTGGTATTCCTTGATCTTATTTGTCTCTATTATCTCTGACCCAGAAATTCAATCTAGATCCTCTGGGCTAGCCTGGGGGGGAATGAAGCCGGAAGTGCAATTGCGAATGTTCTGTATGGGGACTGGAATCCGTCTGGACGCTTGCCATACACAATCGCCAAGAACGCTGACGATTACTCCGCCCAACTCAACTTGGGTGGTAATGGGGTCGATATCTTGGAGATCGACTATACCGAAGGGTACGTTCGTCACTCTTCTACATTACGATACGTCGCGCTTATCAAGTCATCCAGACTTTACATCGACTATCGTTGGTTTGATGCCGTGAGTGAGCAGACTGCAGATTGATTGACGTTTCTCATACTATTTTCCAGCAAAACATCACTCCCCGCTACGAGTTTGGTTTCGGCTTGAGCTACACGACCTTTGAATACTTTAACCTTGCAATTACCCCCATTACCTCGTCTGATTCCCCGGAAACAGCGCTCATCGATAACTGGGCTGCAGGAGGTGCCAGTCCCATCGCTGAGGGTTCGACCACGGCTCTGTGGTACATCTCCTTAGACTCCAGTGGAAAGCATTGTATCTGACTATTTGTTTGCCTACCGGCAGGCTTCACATGCCTGCGTTCCAGGTGACATTTGATGTCATGAACACGGGCTCTTACTCTGGCGGCGAGGTCAGCCTAGATCTTTTCGTATCTCCCCAGCCTGCTCAAATCCGTGATCTTTCTTCAGATCCCCCAACTCTATGTCCACCATCCTCCATCGGCAAACGAGCCCCCCTCTGTATTAAAAGGGTTCACCAACATTGAGCTCGACCCAGGTCAGACGAGCCAGGCCTCGATCACGCTTTCGCGGTATGACTTGTCGATTTGGGATGTTGTTCGTCAAGGATGGGCCAAGCCGAATGGCACGATCGCGTTCTCAGTTGGTGCGAGCAGCAGAGACTTTAGACTGAATGGTACCATTCCTGTTTGAGGGTTGATCCCCGTTCACCTCTACTCACATACGACGGTGTCGGTCCTTACTTTTTTTTGATACCTCTGGACAGCGAATTGTGGACAACGCACGTGCAGTTTTTGATTTTGATTTTAAAAAAGCATTGCGTGGGAGGAATCCCACCACGTCATTTTTTTTCACATTTTTTGGACATGTAGATTGAATACCCTTTCACGACTGCATAATCAGAGGAGGCAGAGAAAATACTTGGTGCTTTTGTTTTTTGTTCGGGTATTATTGATGATGACCAAGAAGCCTTGGGTGCACTGTCGAATCTTCCACTTTCATCCCGGTCTCCACGATTGATTCTCTCTGCCATCAGACCCTCTTCGACCTCAAGTTTGCTGCACAGCATGCTGGTGTTGAAGCCTTTCCCAATGCTTGAGATCGACTAGCAGAGGGCATCAATAGAATGTCTTGAAACGCACTTCGATGACATAAATCTCCTTGATCGCACCGTTGAACGGCAAGCTCCCGAGAACTGGTGGAGCTGTTTGCACTCTATCTGGGGTCTGAGTCATTGAGCCAACGCAGGTGCCGCAAAATCGTCGATCGACGAGCTCTTGACTCGACTGGGGCGGTCCGTCGCTCGATGTGACGTGGCAACCGTCGGCCCGTCACCAAGGCGAAAAAAGAATGAGACTGGGAAGCTGCGACCGTGGTGCTAGCACCCGAGGCCAGACGAGGCGCTGACCCTGACATTGAACACAGAGGCAACTCCGGCATGGTCATGCCTAGCACGCGCAAAGGGCGCGGCAGTGGGCCCCACTTTCGGATGACACTCATCCAGCGAAGAGGAGGGTCGCCGAGATTATGTTCTGATCTCAGGTTTGGGCAGCAATGCGCGAATACCCGCCAGTAGCGCACCGCCGAAGCCCGTGGATGGGACACGAGAATGCATTGGTCAACTGGAACGAGGAGTTGACGGCCCTGACACGAAGTAAGGCACGCACGGTGTGGCAGAGCACGGTCTTTGGCCGAGCTCAGTGCTGCATCCTTCGTGACCATGTAGAAAAGGACAGTCATTTGGCACTCGGGCCAAGCTTGTCTTCGAGCAGTCCACCTAGAATCTGTTTTTTTTTTTTTTGTACATCTGTGTTATGAGGATAGTCCTAGGGCTTTGTTGGGTTACAGGTAACTGCACCAGGGACCATTCCAGAAAAAAACAAAGTTGTACACATCAGACAATAGAATTCATAGCAATGATACATTCGATAGCAGTGATGCGACTAGCAAGTATAGAAAGTGGAACATGAGAACAAGCAAGTACAAGAAAAAAACAACAGGCAGAACGACATTTGAAACAAGAGACAAACATGGGGTAAACAAAAGCACTCGTCAAAGCTTAATCGCAAACCGTGATAGAGTTCGAAACAAACGACCACTTCAGGCCTTGATGGTCCACACAGTGTGGTAGACGCTCACAAGACCAGGGACGTGGCGCATGTCGCGAACATATCCATCAATCAGCTCGTTTATCTCCCGTTCAGTGAGACCACCCTGGTCTCTCAGAAAGGGTTTTAAGCTTTCCGCAAACATGGTCATTGCGGCAAAGTGCGTACGGCCCAAAGCCCTCTGGCGGGAAGATGGGTGCCACTCTCCAATGGGGATGAGATACTCTTGGATACGACCATCAGTGAATATCCCAATTTCATTTAACCAACGAGGGATATGATTGGTGATCTCATGAAGTCCAACGTGCTCCAAGAGATCGTTGACAACCTTGAAGAATCGTGTGGCACCAGGAGCGTGAACGGCCGGGTTGCCGAGGTAACCAGGAGCAAAGGCAACATACCGGCCGACCTCACCAGAGAAGAAGATGCCGCCACGTCGCAAAACGCGAGCAGCCTCGCGTAACATCTCTGGATAGTTGGGTATCTGTTTGTCAAATTATGAAAAGTAAGAGGATATCGCGAACGAAGGACATGCCGCTAGAGAAATGTTGCGCGCATGGACAAGGTCCATCACACCGTCAGGCCAGCGGAGGGGCTGCGTGACATCGAGGATCTCGAAGTGGGCGTTGGAGTGTGGGCGCCTCGTCGCGATCGGAACTAGATGCGGATAGAATTGAGAGCGGAAGCGAGTGACCAATGAGATTGAGGTTGCAGAACGAAGGTAACGTGCCAAATACGTACCAATGTCTACGCCGGAGAACCTGACGTGTCTAAATTGACTTGCCATATCCATAACCCTATCAGACGAATCCAATACATACAGATTAGATGAGTCAATGTCCAATCGGATGAAATCACGCACCATCGACCGGTCCCCGTACAGAGGTCGAGGACGCGTTTTTGCCTGCCCAACTCGTAGGCCAACGCTTCGGCGACGGGACCAACAAAATGAGAACCCACGAGATCGCGCAGAATCTTGTGCTGCGCGTCCAATCTCTGAAAGGAACGCGATCAAGCAAGAGTGACAGGAAGGAATGATGGTGACACACCGTCTGTTCCTCGCCGTCAACAGGTAATGGATATGGCAAGTTACCATGAGAATGGAAGAGGCGGCCACTGTGCTCTCTGAAGTGGCCCGGGAACTCGTCTGCTCCCAGTTCGGTCAAGACCGAGGAGGTGTCGGAAGAACCGTCATCGTCGTCGTCGTCGTCGGAGCCCGGGGAGTTTGGTACCTCCGACGAGGACATTCCATTGATGTTAGGTTCGTCATCCTGCAGATTGTGGCGGTTATTCAATTCAATCGCCATGACCAACCGAGGTGAAGAAGCCAAGGTAGAACAGTTTGCGTACTGGATTTGATGAAGATGACAGTCCGTTGACAAGACAAAAAATCGGACGCCGCTGCAACTACTGAGTTTTATACAGATAGTAACTCAGCGAAACAGAGTAGAAGCTGGGCACGAGGTCAAAACAAGCGGCCCTGTCGAGTACAGCGTTGAGATGGGAAACGGGGATGTGGGTCCATGAAACGAGATACCTGTCAAGGCGAAATGAATGAATATGGGGGACAGGCGATGTTGCGCCAGGCAACGGGACCATGAACGAACAGTAGAGTGGGTGAATCGCTGAGTGATTGAGTCCGCGTGGATCCGGTAGACTCAGATTCTGGGCGCCACACGGACGAAAAGAGGCCAAAAAGGCAAAGGCACCAAAAGGTAAAGAGAACGGACGCGTCAATGAGTGGCGATAGATGATCAGCAGATCTGAATCAAGGGAGACTCGCGTTGGACCCGCGTTGGACGAAATGAGCCGAATTTGCTGGGCGAAATGGCAGTGGGAGGGAAAGGGAGCCTGTTACGTGATCAACGGAATCGCCTTAGAGGACCGATTTGGCTCCAGGCCGGCAAGGGGACTGCACACGGCTCGTGGAACAGCTCGAGGATTGTCAGTCCGGCGATCTCTGGCAGGCGCAGATGGACGCAAGCCCAGTTGCGGATATTAATATTAAACAGCAACAGCCTATCAAGGGAACGGTCGTGATTAGAGACTACCGACAGCGCTCGTCCAGTAAATGATATGATCCTCAGGAACGACTCACCGCGGCTACCTACCGACCCACTCGCACCCGAACAAACAGTTCCCTGACCGCTGCGTCTGTCCCAGAGAGTCGAGCTGCAAGGCGCATCGCCTGGGCCCTGGACTGTCGGTTTCTCATTTGCTCGCCACACGCTCAACGCGTTTAGGGCGTGCAGGTCACGTGGCCTCAGTTCCGGGTGTGTCCCGGCCCGTGGGACTTCACCAGCTGCCCCCCTAACCACGTAAAAGCCCAAGGTCATAGATCTCCCATGAACGAGGCTAATGATTTTTTTGAAGAACAGGACAGGCGGATGGGCATCCCTGACGAGGATGTAGACCACTATGTCCATACGCGTCTTGCGGCCTCACGGAGGAACCGGTACGCTATCAGAAGTTCATCAGAGTTGACTTGCCGTTTCATTCACCGGGGCGCAACCACAGATCAACAGTCACTCGCAAAACAGATACATCAACCTCTCAGGATGACGGATCACACACACCGCTTCCTTGTGTCCGTTTCACAAATCATACAGCTCAGCAAGGTCTTTCATTTCGACTTGCGCCGCACTCGGCGACGAAAGGACGAAACTCGGCATCTGTTGGTGTCCTGGCCGAATCTCCTTCCACGTGCGTTTCCTTCTCCCTTCTGATTCCGCTTCCATAATGACATGAGGAAATCATTGTCAAGCACACCTGCTGCAACACATCGCGTTAAACGACGCAAAACAACGGATGGATTTCCCATTTCTGGGCCGCTAGATTGTCATCCGCGCGCCAGTTTTTCCGGCGACCCCGTTCTAGATCCCATGACTTTGGGGGCGACATCACGAAGACATGCCTCTGTTGGGCTTTGCTTGGAGCATATTTCCGCTAACCCTGTTGGGGCGAGGGTGTCTCGATCGGCTCGCTCGGGCACAAGTGATCGGGACGGCCTGTCTGGCTTCACTATTTCACCCCCTGAAAACAACCGGGACTCAATAACGCCATTTGAGGCTCAAACGATTCAGACAACTGATCAGGCTGTTCAAGTGACAAAAAATGTCTCTCGAATTTATGCTCGCGCAAATACTCCCGCGTCTCCGGCGAAATTGGTGCACACGCCGAGAAGACATGAACTCGATGCTCCACCTGTCTCCACACTCGACAACCTTCCCGTTATGGACGTGCCTTCTCCTCCACAGGTCCCATTACGCCGCAGGGCAGTTGCCTTCAGCTCCACTAAATTTGATGGGCGCGGAAAGGACAGCCCAGAATACCCGGCGAATTCCCCCCAAATGTTCCCTGCAGATGGGAACTTGAAGGTTACGTTCACTGCAGGTGCTCATCCGGGCATCATACCCTCATCATCTAGACCCAGTGATGATTCACACGAGGCTGACTGCATTGGAGAGAACCCAGTGCCCAGAATGCCAGCAGGATTTAATACGCCAACACGCCCAGATGTCAGCAACATCACGAGCCCAGGACACACGGCCTCTGGGCAGTTCCTCCGTGAGAGTAATGGCTCTTACGCACGTTCTACTATGGCGCAGCCTTCGTCGTCCAATATCATCGTTTCAAAGGAACCAAAGGCACGTAAGACAGTGAATAGCGATAGGAAGTACAGGAAAGCGTCCAACGGAGGGAGTAACAATAAGCAAGTGAAGGGCAAGCCGAAACTTATCACGCCCCTTGAGTATGCTCAGAAACTACAATCGTCCCTCGATCTACACGTTAAGCCCAAGACGAATTATCTCAAGGGGAAGCGGATATTTTACGTTGGGGGTGACATGATGTATGCGAGCACCACGACTCGGGGACGCATGGAATACGTGAGTCATCTTTCAGATTTTTCTTCTTTTTGCACCCTTGTCCGGGATGTTTGGGTCGTGGCCCACACTGTAGGTCATGAACATGACACCACCTGGCGTGGACTCTCGTCACTCTGCGGGAATTCCGGTGGGGATTTGGGGTACAATATCCGCGGTGAACTAAGCGTCCTTCCCGCAGATTGTGAAGCACGGAGGAACATTGGTTCCGAGATATGACCCGGCCGTCGTGACACACATTGTGACAGACGCAGGAGTTCGCCATACTCTGCGAGCACTGTCGCTTAGGTCGCTGGAGGACATACCCGACGACATCCCCACTGTCACTTGGGGTTGGGTTGTCTCAGGACTCGGGAGGGCAAAGAAGCGGGAATCGAAATTATCCTTGGCAGATGGTGGTAGTGAAGATGAGATTGATTTACTCGATTTCGAACTTATGCACGCAGCGTTTTCGGAACGCATCGAGGCAGGTTGTAACTGGAAGGGAATCCACCGGGGTAAAGTTGGGGAGGCGGTTCACGATCTAACGCTGAGAACAGACGACGCAAACGATCTTGGTGGTGACATCAGCAACATCTCGTATGCTCTAAATGCCAAGGCCTCAGGTGTCCTAAGCTTACTTTGGTTGTAGTGCTTTTTCCCAGGAAAGTAAACTGACTCAAACCGAGCAGCACGGTGTTTCTCACGTGGTGCTGCCGCCACCGCCATTAGACTTCAAATCTGTCGATGGTCATAAAGCCGGTGGCCACGCACCCTCAGAGGGAGAGAAGGTATTGGAAAGCGAAGATCCTCTTTCAGAGTACTATGTCCAAGCGAGGGCTGGTCGTGAAGCTCAGGTTAGTCGGGCATCGATGATCTGAGCGTTTAGCTACATATTTGTGCGCAGTGGAATGGGGATGGATCAGAATCGGATGATGGTGACGACGATGTTGACTTGCCCCGTGGACCAGAACCAGCTAGGGTGGGTCCGTTGGGACAGAAGACACATGATATTTATTCCCCCGTGTTCTAGGGTTTTGCATGCGATCACAAGGGCCGCGAAACAACTGTCTGTGTTAATCAACACATCATCGAAAAAGTACTGTTCTTGTCACTTTTCTTGCATGTCTTTGACTATCAAGCAGTTGGAAGAGCTTAGGGAACTTCACAAAGCGAAACCATCTGACCATGATCGCTGGCGCGCATATAGCTACGGAAAATGCGAGTTCAATACCGTAGTGGGTTTTCGTTGCTTACGATAGCACAGGTATTCCTGCCCTGCGGAACTATCCTAAACCGATCAAATCATTCAGCGAAGCGCGTTCCATCCGTGGAGTTGGCGAAAAGACTGCATTTAAGGTGCCCCATTCGAGGACACGATCCAAGCTGCTTGTCCCTAATGGTGGCGGACAGATCATGGAGATCATCAACACGGGGGACCTAAAGCGTATCAAGTATGAGAATACAGAGGAGGTAGCAGCTACCAGGATTTTTCAAGGCATTTACGGCGTCGGCAAGTACCCGTTGCATTCTCCGGCTGCTTCATGACGCTTAGCATGCACTCAGGTCGTCGTACTGCCTTTGCTTGGTTTGCCAGTGGACTCAGAACACTGGATGATATCAGAGCCAGGAAAGCAGGACCGAAGCTATCGACGGCACAAGAGATTGGCTTGAAGTTCTATGATGGTGGGTAGTACCGTCTTTTTAATTTATGCGTCTGCAAGACGTCCACGTCTCCACTGCAGATATCAACTCAAGGATGCCCCGCGAAGAAGCGAGGAAGATTTTTGAAATGATCAAACCCATCGGTATGACAATCTTGACCACGTTGATGTGGCTGCTGCCGGCTGAAACTGTGATATAGCACTCGCCATTGATAGCCAGTTGTTCGTTGAGATAATGGGAAGTTATAGAAGGCGGGTGCTCGAGCTATCTACTCCAGAGCGCTCCTTACTATGTGCCCATGCAGGGGGAAGGCCGACTGTGGAGATATCGACATTTTGATCACGCGACCGACTACAGATGGCAAAACGCATCAAGGTATGCTAGTTTAAAGTACGTCGATGGGTGCTTGGCCCGACAAGCGACTCAACAGGGTTGTTGCGTACCTTGCTCGAGCAATTGCACGCGGCCGGCATCGTAACCGAGGATTTGGCCGTACCCGAAGATTTTTCAGACCTCGAGTTGGTATATCGCGGTCTCTGCAAGCTGCCCGTGCCTGGTGCTAAACGCCGGAGGATTGATTTTCTCTGTATACCCTGGGTGAGCCGGGGTGCTGCCTTACTTTATTACACGGTAAGTACCCATACCATCTCGCGCACGACCTGATATCATTTTAAATATTATATACAGGGCGATGAGATCGTAAGTACTTCCCGTGTTTTCACGAATAGGTAGCACAATGCTTAGCAACATAGTTCAATCGCGCGATGAGGTTGAAGGCGAACAGACACGGATACTCTCTTAACCAACGAGGTCTTTACGCTGGGGTGCTGCGTGACCCGCATACCAGGCAGAAAAAGATATGTGAAGGTCAGTGGTCCAAGACGATCAAGGTGACCGCGTGCATTTCGTTAAGGCTAAACCGCCCTTTTTTGCTTCCAGGAAGTATTGTCGCGTCAGAGACAGAGGAAGAGATTTTTAAGATCTTGGGTTCGTGTGTTGCTTCTTTCAGTTCCCACCGCTAGTGTCATATGTTCGATCACTAACGTTGGTGGTTATAGATGTTCCGTGGCAGGAGCCTCACGAACGCGTTAGAGCATGATAAACCACCTTGCTCGCTCGCTACAGCAAACTTGTTATCGGCAACATGTGTAGGTGTAATGACAATTGATTAGAGACGACGAATTCCCGAAATTAGGTGTCTATGGAGATTCTGCATAATAGTGTTGTGGAATAGAAATTGATATCTCTGTCTACCTACCTTATAAAAGTGCAAACAGTCCTGTATCTTTGTTTGGCCCCCAATCCTTTTGTCCATTTTCTTCTTCAAAGACATGAAGCGATACTCTCGTACGCTGGCGGTACGTCACCAGCATCGCTCTCTAGTCCCGACACGAGCCGCTCGTATCGTATCGGCAGGGGTGGCGATGGCGGACGCGATGGATGAGGCGTCGAGACCGGGGTCTGTGGATGCGAGTGTCGTCCAGGATGGATGTTATGGGGACGATGGTGTGGACTATGGAAATGGGCAGAGAACCTCTGCCAGCTCGAGGACGGCGGTGGATTGGAATGATGCGTCGTCGTCGTCGCGTAGGATGAACTCGAGCGTGAATGGGAACGATGACCAGTCTCGTCTCCATCGCAACCACGGTCTTCGCTCTCGAGCGAGGACGTCGTCGTGTCGTGCCCAAAGTGGTTTCCAGCCACGACGAGATTGTCGCTGTCGTCGTCCTCACCGTCATGGTGGCGGAGGCGGCGTCCATGCCCAGATTGTTCTGTGGAGCTCATCACACCCAATTCGCATGGGCACATGGCGGGATTCTGCCAGCTGTCCTGCGTGACCTGGGAATATCTAGGAAGCGTCTGGTACTCTAGAGCGCAACGACACTGTTTTCGGCGCGCAGCGGAAAAAGAAAGCCAGTTTCAACGTCACATACATACAAGCACACACTTGAAAAGAGGAAACAGAGGCTCACGGAAAGGATGGTGATCGGGGTCCGTATTGAGATGTCAAACAGTCGCGTCTTGTCCACTTCGTGGTTGTCATCGAGGACCTGTTCACCGACCCACTCTACCCTCATAATGACTCGCAGGACATGTTCTATCTTCACACCCGAGCTTTGCTGTTTCACAGTAAAGTGCAGTCCACACGTACCACCCAGGCGGTCAGTGCAATCAGGGAGCCTGACACTGGTCGAGAGTGTGTAGGGACCGGGACCCGCTAGGATAGAAGGATCGGTGGACGGGGGAATGAATCGAAGGAGTGGCGATCTATGCGGTGAGACGGGCGTCGGGAGGAGCGGAATTGGAGTCAAATCATCCTCGCTCCTATGTTTATTCTTGTGAGTTTGTTCTTCTTTGCCCGCCAGATCCGTCCCCTCTGCCGGGTACGCGTCCTGGATGTCCAGTAACTTGACCTGCCTCTTGTCGTTTCCAGAAAGCACTCCTTTTTCATCGTCGTACGTAATGCACTGATCGACGAATACATTCAGCCTCCAGATCTTGACCTTTCCGAGGGGTAAAAGCGTGAAGTCGAGTGTCACCGTGCCGTATGCTGCTTCGGCTCTCGCTTCTAATCCAGTCTCCATTTGAGACTCAGTGTTGGCACGAATGCCTTCGCTTATAGTCGTTTTCAAATGGCGCTGAGAGCCAAGAAGGAACAAGCGCGAACTCAGTCCAAAGGAACATGCGAGTTTTTCACCCCACTGCCTTTGAACGATCAATGGCCCTGGATCTCCACCGCCTTCCCCACCTGCAATGGCTGGCGCCGCAATAACTATAAGGGTAGTTTGGCAAGAGAGCTTGGACGTAAATGTGCCGGGTCGGTGGGCGACGGCTTTGATGACGTAGTCGAACGATCCATACAGGACGGAAAGGGTGGGTGGAAGGTCGGGTGGAAGCAGGAAGGAGATCGGGTAATTGTAGGTACCTGTGATATAAAGTCCCGAGAACGGTTAGTCAAACAAGGAAATTGTGGGACAAGCACGAGCGCAATGACTCGAAACTTGCCTGGCTTAAATTCCTTCCAATCCTGTCCATGCTCCTTGGACTTTTTTTCACCGTCTTTTTCCTTCTCCTGCCCATTTTCCAGCCCGAAAACGCGACCCAGGCCAAGCAGAAGGTTCTCTCGACGTTCTGTGTGACCGTTGGAGTCGGATGAATTTGCTTCCGACTGGCTACCGTTCCCAATACCAGCGACGCCCTCACCTAGGTCGAGATTGCTTTCCCTGCTCTGGTCTTCAGCTACGAGCCTTACTCTCGCTCGTCCACGTTCCCTCTCTTCAGCGACGCTCCGGGACCTAGAAGGTGACCTAGAGGTAACCCCGGTGACAATGTCTAGGACGGAACCGAGGGAAAGATGCGAACGAGGACGACCGGGATGAGTTCCATGGGTATTCTCGGAGGAATACGAGGGAGAAAGTTGGCTTGGAAAGCGGCCACCGTGTGAGGATTCCTCGATGGCGTTGCGAAATGAAGCAGTATCTGCAAGCGGAGGGCTCGTATGTGCCACACCGTCAGTATGGTTGTCATTCTCTCGGTGAAGAGAGTCGTCTAGGGTGCAAGATACGTTGTGTTGCGTCGTGGGATTGGGAGGAAGGAAGCCGATTGAGTGCGGACGGGACGGTGGAGAAACTGCAGGTGAGATGGTAGAAGGTACGAGTTTGAACGAAAATGAGCGGAGTTACTTACCGCATTCGCTCCGCTGTACCCGGTCTTCTAGGCTGTTGCTGGGGGTTCGGGATCGTTCTTCAAGCATAGCGGTGTTCTCTCCAGGAACACCAGGCCTTGATTGAATCGGAGGCGAGGAGTGGGCGGCATAAGTATACGGGGGTGTTGGACCGAGATTGGTAGGGACACCTGTCAGAATGACCACGCGTGTGAGTAAACCTCATGCAGCCCACGTAGAGAGAGCAAGGTCCGGGTCGGCTGGGAGAGTGCGGGGATACGCACTAACGGGGCGCTCGGACCGCCTCCGAGATAATAAAGGTGGATAAGGTAAAGAGATCCTCGCATGCTCATCGTCGTTACTGAAATTGGCGGTAGATAACCCGGGTCCCACAGAGGCATGGCGCCTTCCGTGAGGAGCTTGATCAGCACGAAAGAGGGTTAAAGAGGAGGAGTAGACCGTCCGTTTCTCTAGGATCTGACGTGGTCCGATTGCTATATGTAGTACATGTACGAGAGTTGGTAAGACAAGATTATGCACGAGAGTAAGAACAGTCGGTTACGTCGTATGGGAGAGATCTGAGATAACGCGAACCTTGTGGGGGGCTGAGTGTTAACACGCCGGTCAATTCCACTTCGATAGCGGTGATCACGATAGGCTTGACGACATTCAGAATGAGTATCCCTCTCACAGGGGTGGGGGGATCACTTGGGCTGGGTCTGAGCCGCCCGGAGGGGTCTGAAGAGCGCAGAAAGACGACGGGCTCGGTGAGGGTAATGATGAGCAGCTGCTTTTTCGAGTCAAGCATTGGTCAAGACACGATTCAGACTGGGGGCCTCCACGTGTGAAGCTTGAAGGGCGTCAGTTTGCTGCGCCAGTGACTCACTCCATCAGGAAGCTGACATGAGCGGGTCGAGTGCTGAGTAAGGATGTCTTCCGCTGTTCTGAGACGAGTGTGGGGGACCTTTGATGGTAGGAAGGAAGGTGAGGGTCTCCTGGGAGCATCCTCTTCGACAACCTCTTTACTTAACCTCGCGAGGGTCCCACTGCATTACACTAAATGTCGGAACTTTTGTTCCGCCATGCTAATGATGGGCCGGCTTACGACCGCTTTATAAGTCATTATAAGTGGCATTTCAATGCAGGAGCGCATCACCCTCCGTGTCCTATTAACAGGGGGCAGCCTTTAATACACGCAGAGTGAGGCAACCTCGAGAAGGTGTAAACTGACGACGAGGGTTATACTTTCCATTCCTGGACTTGTCAACGACAAGGTGTGATTATATTAATTATCATTAAAATCTGAGGCATTTTAAAAACATCCTTGTCCATCTCACGTGATTTTCACCCCTCTCACAAAGAACAAGGCGGCGGCGTGTCCATGTCCCTTTGGCAACATGTGCATGCTCATGTGCATGCTCTAAGATGCTGTGTGGGTAGCGCTCCCATGCATCATCGTACTCAGGAACATTTCCCCCGTTCAGCCTGCACCCTTTTGTCTCCATGGGGCCCCTTTTCCAATCCGTCAACAACAGGCATAGGAGTCCCGATGAGGCGGAGAACCTCAATGTCCCTGGAAACCATCACAATGTCTCACTATCGTCAGATAAAGAGTTGGATATGGGCGTTCATTTCCCCGCTTCCGTTCTTACCCTTTTTCTCCTCCCCCGGCGGGATACGAGGTAATGTTGCGCACTCAGATATTACTAGACTACCAGCTGATTCGCGTCTTCGAAATCAGGTCCGAGACCTTGTTCCGTGTGGTTGTTAACACCTACCTTCCCGTCTGCCTGGTCTTTCCTACACAATGCGGCTCCCTACACGTCTTTCTCTTCCTTTTACCTTGCTGTCATGGGTTGCCATCGTTCGCTCGCAAAACTGCCAGCTGCAAGTACCTGCAAACCCCCTTACTGCCCAGGGGCTTGCTACTCCTTACGTGTTAACCGGATGCAATGTGAGCATCGCGTCTTCCTCCAAAAACCTCGCTGGTGATTGCTGAACATCCCTATCAGCAACTGGACTTTGCCAACCAGGGAGTTTTTGTTGAAGCCGCCATCCTCGATCCTGCGACAGGCAATATCCAGATTTACAACCCTCTTGTCATCAATGCCGGAATGACACCCGTCGGAAATGGAACTGGTCCTGCAACTACTGGTGCAGGAGCAACCACCAGTACAGGCACCACCACTGGTGCGAGTGCAATCCCCAGCGCAGGCGCAACCCAGAGTATACCTGCATTATCAGGTAGCATGGACATGGGAACAACCACTGCCTCCATCACGGGTACTTCTAGTGTCCCTTCCTCCACAGTATCGTCCGCAGAGGCTACCACTACGATGGCTGCACGTCAGGCCGCATCTGCCGGTTTCTACATTCCCCCAGTTGTACCTACTCTTCCCAACAACGCAGTCGTTGGTATCTGGTTTGGTAGCAACGCTGTCTCGGTCACACTGACGGGTAGCACGGGAGGATGCGTCAACGGTCAAGGAAACTCGGTGTTTGGCCAGGTTCGGTCTTAATTTCGATTCATACTTTGTTTACAATTGTATGCAGTTCGCCTATTGTAATGGACAAGCGTGGTTCAATGCGGCAAAAACTGCGGTATCTCAAGGTCTCACCAAGCTTACACCGCCTGGGACCGGGTCGGGTGGCCAAGTCTGCCCTACCACTCGTGACTTCCGTATGGTTGACCAGGTAAGCACCTCCTTTATCTCAAAGTATACGCTTGAGTAATCACCACGTTATAGGATCAATCAGACAATGTCGTCACAACATATCTTCTCATAGGCGGTAACACCCTTGCACAGAACACCCCTGACAACAACAAGGCCAACCCTAATGCCCAGGCGTTATCTAACGGTGAGCTTGGCTATACAAATCACTGACAGACGATCGATGATACATGTTCATTCCAGCTTCTGACAATGCCCTCCTTACGCAGTTCATTGACCCTGCGCTTGGATGTGCTCCTTACCAAAATCCATGCACAACTTGTCCGACCGGGCAGAGTTCTGCGCTTGCAACAGATGTTCGCAGTATTCTTCCACTGTGCCAACCTGTATTCTGATTTTAAATGCAGGAACTCGTGGCCAACTTTTTCCCGCCCGCTGGTGGACCTGCATTGGTGCCGCTGAATGACCCGATGGTTCTTGTTAACGGACAACAATCACTTCAAAAAGTAAACCTTTACCGCGATGGTACTGGACAGCCACAGGCGGATAACAACAATGCATCAGCTCTGACTTATTGGTGCGAATGTTCCCCATTCAGTCGCCTCTTGTCTGCTCAGCGATCCTGCACAGCCAGCAAATTGCGCAATCAGGCATCTTTATCAACAACAACCAGCAGCTGTTTACAAATGCTGGTTCGCCTGCCGCCAACGCGGCAAACAACTTGTTCACTTTCCTTGCCATGAGATTTTCTACAGCATTTGGACCTGGTGGTATGTGCTCACCCCCCATGTCTTCTTCACATCGCTGATCCTACATACAGGTCTTGGCTGCACCGGATTACTAAATGTCGCGAACCCGGTTAACCTCACCATGGACGGTAATGGTGTCGTTACAGCTGCGACAATCAACACTCAGTCGTTAAACCAGATTCTCGCTGGAGTACGCCATTCTACAGCATCGTGTGTTTAGATTTGCTAACATATACTTGCTTATAATCCCTAGGGGACGGGTGGTGCTACGATAGCAGCCACATCCTCACCTGCGACTGCATCAACTACGTCTCCTGCTTCTGCAGGCTTAGTCATGACGGGCTCTGCTGCACCAACTTCTTCCCCTTCGGCTGCAGATACGAGTTCTGCCGCTACATTGGCCACTTCAAGTCCACCTGGCGTCCTTTTGCACCTGACGTCGATTACGGATTCGGTTCCATCCACGGCGTCAACCAATATTGCGGGAGCCTCTTTGAGCAGTGCTGTGGCCGGTTCAATTATGCAGGTACTGACCGCGAGCTCAATTCCTACGTGCACGAATGCCGCCACAGTCACAGTTACGGTCACGGCAACAGCTTGCCCTACCCAGGTAGGTTCTACTGTAGGCGTATCCATCTGTACACGAATGGTTTGTTCACGACTCGTCTTTCCCCGATTTGCAGACCCCGGTGCGTCGTGGTAACCAGATGACGCAGGTTTGTCTTGCTGATTAGTTGAGTCCTGCCACAGGCCCCAGCCACACCATCGGCCCCAGCCACTGTATCCGCTTCGCCCAAAGCATGCAACGATAAGCAGGGTGGAGATAACCATGGACAGAACAATGGTGGACAGCAGCAGAAGAGGTGACTTGAACCTCACCTCCCTGACGGATTTTGAATACTGACCCGCCTTCAGGTCGGTTCCGTTCATTGCTGGTCACATGCATCGGAAGAGCCGGCTCGGGTCATTCA
>JBBPMH010000542.1:0-22769 GCA_038090235.1 Pulveroboletus ravenelii
TTTTGAGGTGACCCCAGAGATGTTCAATGGGGTTCAAGTCAGGAGATTGTGCAGGCCACACCATAGTCCTAAATTCCTGGTCTTCCAGCCACTCCTTGACCTTCCTACAGGTATGCTTGGGGTCATTATCCTGCTGAAAGATGATGTCAGAAGAATTGAGAGTATGATGCTCTAGGGTATTGAGCAGTTCATCCTTTAATATTTGAAGGTAAAGGTCCCCATCCATCCTACCATCAATCTTGCAAGCATAGCTAACTCCCTTCCAAGTTATACAGCCCCATACCATCACAGAATCTTCTCCAAACTTCAAGGTTTTTTGGACCAGTCTATTATTGAGCCTCTCTCCTGACTTTTTCCAAGCCTGTTTGTGTCCATCTGAGCCAAGACAATTAATTTTGGTCTCATCAGACCATATCACCTGCTTCCAGTCCTTCAGGGTCCAATTTTTATGGGCATAGGCAAAGTTTAAATGTGCTTTACAATGTTTGGCAGAGAGTAGAGGTTGTTTAATCTTGACTACAGCTTTCATCCCAGCTTTTTTGAGGTATTGACATATGGTGCTTGGATGGAGAGGCTGATTGGTAATCCCTGAGAGATTTTTGGTTACTTGAACCATATTCTCTGCCTTCTGGAATGAAATAAGATAGATAGCATAATGAATATTGGAGGGGGAAAGCTTTGATAGACACCTCCAGTGGAATTTTGAAGGTTGGAACACTCCTTGGAACAAAGTCTGGACACAGTAGCAATGCTGAGACCAGTAGAAAAGGCAATAGAGCAAGTAGAATGACCAGCATCAAGCTGTGATAAAGTGGTATTCTTTTAAGAAGAGAGAGATTGTATGATGGTAGTGATTGAAAACAAAGAAGTGTGGGAGCTAATTCAAACTCAGACATAATGTTTACATGTGTATATTTGTTTGTAGGCCAAATAAACACTAACTATCCTACTATTTACCAGAGATTCTACTACCAGTATCAAAAGATGCAAAACTGTTACAATGACATATGTGAATTAAAATGGGTATATCTCCATGGCATCCACACAGAGTCACATGACTCAGGGACAACATTTGTAGCCCAGGGTTAGTAGTTCCCATGCCTCCACCAAAGCTAAGCAAAATGCTCACACCCTCAGATACTACATCACATATACTACAAAAGTACCAAACATTGTAACAGTTTTGCACCTCACTGCACATGCTGTGATACATGTTTTGACTGTGGCAGCAAGGTTCACCCTGACACAGTTCCTCATATAGGTGTGGCATTGTTCGGAATTTCCCCACCAACTTCGGGAAAACTGCGGTGTAGTCGGTCATTACACAATAGCATCACTTGTCCACAAAAAAAAAAAAAGATAAATGAGATCCGTCGCGGCCACTGGAGTCTGATCGTGCGATCTGATTATGTAATAATGGGTAACGACAGGCATGCATGAGATGTCTGAGAGGTTCAGCGTGCTAATGTTGGACGCGATACAGCGGTACGTGCACGAACGGCGCCAGGGCCTCTTCCAGTCCGCCGCATTTTTATGTGGTTCCTATGCCCTCCGTACCTATGTCAATGAGAGACTGGAGGAGATGAAAGACAAAACGTTGAAGAGCAAGATTGCCAGAGACAAGTGTGTCTTGTTCGCTCAGTCTCTGGCATGCCCACTCACTCATATTTGTCCGCGGGAGACAGTCTTCGACGGCGTTTTCAATCAACTCACGATGATGTTTGCTTCACAATAATGGCCCTCATGCCTACCCTTGCCTCTCAAATCCTTGAAGACATGGACGTCGAGGCACTTACGAACGAGCTGCAGTCCATCTCGCGTGCCTCACGTTCTCGTACGCTGCCCTCCTCACAAAATCAACAGCCCTCACAGTCTGTTTCCGATTTGAGCACCATCTCCGATGTGCGTTCGGACGCCGGGTCTGCCTCAGCTACCTCTGGTAGCTGGGTCGAGCACATGTCAACCCCTGAAGCACCCCCTACGCAGCTTTCAGATTCCATCACGTCAGCGAGCTCTTCGCTCAGCCGAAATGGACCCAATATGAACAATTCAGCAACTTCCACGAGCTCACGAACGAGAAGTCAGCTATGGAATGAAGTTAAAATACTTGGTGCGGTTGCCTTTGTTGCTGGTTGTATGCGTCTGACTAGTCCTTGTCAAGCATTAACGCGCACACTGACTACACTGTATACGATCACTCTACTCTCTCTCCTCACAGCGGTTCAACTCAGTCTCCTTGGCCGCAGTCGTTACGTTGATTCCGTTCGGGCCTCCGACCGTGCCGAGCGCGCGCGTGACGAGGCACCCCAGCTCTCGTTAACAGGGATCCTCGCTAGGGAAGCTATAGCCAAGATCGTAGACGTAGAAGCAATCTGGCCTGCGTGGATTCTTGGCGAAACCGAAGAAGGTGATGAAGATGACGAGGACATAGATGCGATCCCTGAAGAAACGGAGATGCGCTTCCTCACGCTTTCTTGGTGGATGTTGCACGTGGGATGGAAAGACGTCGCTGCGAGAGTGAGGGGTGGAGTTGAGAGCGTATTCGACGAGTAAGTGGAGAACCCTCGCGTTTCCTTGGCGATACATGTGGCCGTTGCACATGCTGACATTCTTTATTATGGTTAGAGTGTCACTAAAGTCCAAACTTTCGCCTTCTGAGCTATTCACGCTCATTATGAATGTGCGACAATGTGTGGAGATGGATGGTACAAGAAGCGCAAGGCAAATAATTAGTGTTCCATCCAAAACCCAAGACCGTCCTAATCATTCTTCTAGATTCTTATCTTCCCTTTTCCCACCGACCCCAGAAACAACTGCCCATGTTCTTGCACAAGGCGGTGCTCTCTCGATACCTCGAGAGACGGAAATTCATAATGGCATCGACCATTCTCTCCTCTCATCCTGTGACCCAGCTCATTCCGCGACACACGGCGACATCCACCCTTCGAAAACACCTTTCGATGGACTGACTCGTGCAACTGCGATCCCGATCCACAGCCCAAAGCCTCGCTCTGGCACCTTCCCTACACCACCATCTTCCCATGCCCCCGAATCAGACCTTAGCTCTCGTGCTTCACAGTCGCCATCGAACTCCCCCTTGTCCCGCGTCCTTCCCGCGCCGTCTGCTAGCTTGTCCGACTCACTCGCTATGTCACGCGGGACATTGGACATAGACCCTCAGTTCACCGCGCTCCTTGCTGAGACCCGTCGCTACCTATCTGGCCCGGATTTTGCACATGCGCTTGGCTGCGCGCTTGATCGCGCAACAGAGGTATTGGTGGATGATCTGCGTGCGTGCGTCTTTGTCGACACTGCCAGTACTGCGAATGTGCAGAACGAAGGAGAAGCGCAAGTGCAGCCGAAGATGGAAAACCCTGACATGGATCCTAACCCTGAGAAGGACGAAATCAAGATCCGTTTGGCTGGATTACTTCCTGGTCTTGCGAGGTGGTGTCAACTAGCGCTGAACGCGACGCCGAACGAGTTGGTTGATGTAAGACGGATATAGATCTCGTCCCTTGTGCTTTTATACTGATTGTTTGAAAAACTCTAGAACGTCATGGCTGTGAGGGAGGTCAACGCCTTGGAGGCCATCATCATGTCAGATTACGAGGGCCGTTTCCCTGCTTTCTCGTGACCGTCGCATTGACTTGTAGTTGATGTGAAGCTTGAAACTTCTGCTCAAGGATGAGAAGGCTCGATTCCAGAACCTATGCGAACCGTATGTCAATGTTCATCGATGCTAGTGAGATGGCTTTGGAGCGTGCTCGTCCTTGTGAAATGATCGGCAATATCAACGACGAGCTCCGACGACTCTCCGAAGCAACTAACCTTATGGTGTCCAGGCATCAGCTGAAAATCGATCAGTGCTTCCCGGAGAAGGCATTACTCGATTTTTTTGTGGAGACACAAGCATACGGTGCACCGGCCTCGAAATGTCAATAGGTGTTCAAGTTCCCCCGCACGATCGGCAGCGATTTTCTCCCCTTCAAGCAACCGCACTCGTCTGCTCGAAAGGAAGGCGGCGTTCAGCCTGAGTTGTACAACTTTCAGACAGTATGGAATGGTCCAACGACAATGTGAACGTATGTTTGAACCTAAACTGGGGTGAAGGGATCACATGCACACCCGGATTCAACTGCAACTCGTGCCGGTCCCGTGTCGTTAGACGTTTGATCGGATGGTTTGCTCCACATAAGCTGAACTTTGAACGCCACGGTGGCGGGAGATACATATTTCACTCAAAAGACAATGGGCATATACAATACGCGTCGAAAAATACCACCACCGAGAGGGCTAGTTATGTGAGAGTGCGAAAATGGCGTACATTTTATATTCGCGACATATCTGATATATATGCCTAAAAAGACCTGTGGTAAATAGATGAAGAGGAGCAACCAGGGGAACGTTTTGGGCTGGGTCCACCCGCGGGACCGGGACTGCTGTATTGAAATCGCATTCCGGGGACTGGAATAAGCGGAGTACAGTGACTTACGATCGACAGCGTTATAAAATACTGGAAACGCCGAAGAAGCTATCACAAACATGATGGTACATACCTCCAAAACATTCGATCGAGTCTCGCACTAGTAGCATGTGCAAGACACCGCTTACATCCAAGGAACCGACATAGTTGTCGATCAGAATTTAGTTGCATGCATCTACGAGGAGACGGGGCTGAAGCGGACAAACGTACTCTCAGCGACGAGGCCAGGGACAAGGGCACTACCATGGAGTCACGGGTGCCGATATATTCTCGGGTGGAATCCGGAACGGACATGAGCCAGCGCTGGATATCTTTGAAAGGCCTGGGAGGACAGTACGGGTTCGATGAACTGTACAAAACCCTGACGCTGCAGGGCAGGGGAAAAAAACGGCAGTCGATGAAACCCCGACCGCGTACGGTGACTTTGGGTTGACATGGAAGTGAATCCTTCCGGCGAGGGAGCGTTGATCTGGATTGTGACTTGACACGGATGACCATGCTCGAATAGTCCATGTTTGGTAAGCCACACAATTGTGCAGCACTGCAACCACGGTCACAGGGGCCAATTCCAGTGTGAGTCGAGTCATTCGCCGTACACGTCCAGTTTTGCGAGACAATGCTGGTATACACAATGGTGTATAGGCCGAAAATCCGCTGACAAACGCTCTAGGAACCCGATCCTCACTTAGCTTCAGTGGACCCCTTACAACAACTGGCGGTGGAGACAGTCTTGTTTCGAGTGCCCTTCCAGTTTATGCAAGCGACGTGTCTTGCTCGTGCACTCTTCCATTGCGGCTGCTGCGAGGCTGGATGATATTTCGGGGATGGTTGTTTGCCCATTGTTGTCCAAAAGCTTCGTACCTGGGTCATTACATAATCGAGTCTTATTGTCTCTGCACGAGGGTGCGACAAAAGGCAGAGGACAATAACGCGTATCCGCCATTCACAAAAGACAACAAAAATGAGCGGCGTAACCATCCCAAGGGTGTGTCTCTCTCTTCTCCCCACTGTATTCACAGCGGCGTCGTCAAACCTTGTCCTCGTCGTCTGTGACATCGATGAACAACCACGACCCACCAACGAGCTTCAACCCAGAGCTGGAGTTGTCGGTGCGAACATCGACACGCTCTTCTATTGATATCAAGCAACGTGATGATGCAACCCTCTCTTCTCAAACCGCATCTGTCAACGATATTCCCCCTCCCCCGTCACCCGCCCCAACGTTCAAGCTGCTGTTCTCATTCCTCACCCCGAGACGAAAGCTCGTATTACTCACACCTGCCATCGCGTCGTCCGTCGTAGCGGGCGGCATCGCTCCTTTCATGACATACGTCATCGGCCAGTCTTTCAATGCATTTGCCGCTTTCCCCTCAAAGCCATCGCAGGCAGACAAGGATGCCCTCCTCCGTGGCGTCGGCTTCGCCGCACTGGAGCTTGTCGCGCTCGGTATCTGCGCCCTCGTTATGAGTGGCGTCACAAGTAGCCTATGGATATGGACCGGCGAATGCAATGTCTTCGAGCTGAGAAGAAGAGTTTATAGCGCTGTTGTGCACAAGCAAATAGAATGGTTCGATAGGCAGATGGGAAGCGACAGTCCCACCAACGTGTTGGAAATGGGTGGCAAGGGTGCCCCCATTGGCGCTGGCGGCCTCATGGCCAAGTTCGCTAGGTAACCCTCCTTTGTGTCTATGTGGTTCACCGAACTCAGTCACCCAACAGGGAGACCGACGATGCACGCGCCGCGTCATCCCTTGCAGCTGGCCATCTTGTTCAATATTTAACCACAACACTAACGGCTCTTATACTTGCCTTCTACTGGTCTCCTCTCTTGACCCTCGTCATTCTCTCCGCCGTACCTTTCCTCATCCTCATCCAGGGTTTCTCCCAAGCTTTCGCGTCACCGCGTATTGCACAAGAGGAAGTTCTTACTGCTCGAGCAGCCTCCCTCGTCTCTCGGGTCGTATCAAACATTGGCGCGGTCAAAGCAGCAAATGCAGCCTCCTACGAACATGCTATCCTCACACGCGTGGCAGTTGCCGTCCAATCACTTGGTGTTGTCTGGGGTGTCACCGCGGGCACAACTCAATTTGTCACGATGGCAATGTTTGTCCAGGGATTCTGGTATGGAGGGCACCTGGTGCTCAAGGGCAAGATTCAGCCTGGTAACGTCATGAGCGTCTTTTGGGCGTGTTTGATCGCGACCAGTAACCTGCAAATGATGGTCCCACTTTTGGTTGTATTGGCGAAAGGCAAGGCAGCGGCTGCAGAGCTCGCAGGAGTAATCTCTCACTCTCAACAAGTCCATTCGGTCATCGTCGCTAAGGATCGAAGGAAGGCACAACCTCTCCGTCGCATTGCGCCACCTGGCTTCTCAGGTGATTTCACGCTCACCAATCTTACTTTTTCCTACCCTACGCGTCCTACCATTCCCGTTCTACGCGAAGTGGACATGTTCCTCCCTTCCCGTGAAACAACATTCATCGTCGGTCCCTCTGGATCCGGTAAATCGACAATTGGATCCATTCTTCTCGGTCATTATACTCCCGCCCTCGGCAAGGGCGAGGTACTCCTTGACGAGCAAGATCTACGATATCTCGATGATACCTGGGTTCGTAGACACGTTGCAGGTGTCACACAAGGTTCGGCTGGCGTTGGCGCGCAGGTTTTCAAAGGTTCTCTCCACTGGAACATTGCCCTCGGTGCAGTCGGAAGTGGGCGGCGGGCCGAAGACGTGACTCGAGCGGAGGTTAAAGAAGCATGTCGGCTCGCAATGTTGGAGGGATGGGTCTTGGGGCTTGACGCAGGATACGAGACCGTCCTGGCTGGGAGCGGCGAGAACAGTGGTGCTGAAGATGGTGTCGTGTTGAGTGGGGGTATGAGACAACGACTGGCACTCGCAAGAGCGAGGATACGAGATCCTGAGGTTTTGATTCTCGGTGGGTGTCTGTCTATCTTCCGTCGAATGATGCCACTCATGATATATGCATATACAGATGAGTCGATGTCGGCATTGGACCCTCCCACGCGTCACCTGACCACCGCAGCGATCCGAGCGTGGCGTTCACGCGTCAAGAAAACGACGATCATCATCACGCACGATCTCGCGAGTGTTGACGCGGACGACTTTGTATACGTCATGCGCGACGGTTGCGTTTCCCAGCAAGGTTTCCGCGCGGATTTAGAAAAGGCTGATGGAGAGTGGAACAGGATGTTGTGCCAAGGTGCCGCCTCCAACGAAAATGGCGAGTCAGATACATACACTCCCATACACGAAGAAGTCGCAGAGATTCTCGCCTCCCAAGATGAAGAAGCGCGGAACACTCAACAGGCCATAAGCAAGCGTTATAGCCTCACTCCTACATTAAATGGTGTCCGCCCCGTCACTATGGCAATCCGAGGGTGGATGTTCGACGTCGTCGCTGAGCTAGCGAAGACGACGAACGGCAACGTCCAGAAGGATGTTCCCGCTGTTCTAAATCGCGCGGTCGCGTTCGAAGGTGGCGCCTCTGGGAGACTCAGGAAACCTTCAAGTATGCCGGTCGTAATTATCTCGCCTTCCGTCCCGCTACCTGTCTACGATGGTCGTCGGATAAGTTTACAGTTTACGCCAATTACACCTACATTCGCTTCTCCTTTTGCTTCGGTTACTTCATCCCAATTGATGGACCAAGACGATGAAGAGTTCGAGGACGACGGAATCGGCCTGAAATGGAGCGCGAAACAGGCTGCTGGAAGACGCGAAAAGCGTGCAAGGAGGGCCCCCGATACCTCGCGAATTATCTTCCCTTCTCAAGCTTCCCAGCCCGACTCGGGTCCGGCCTCAGAATTCCCGTCTACACCTGGCCTCATCGCGACGTTGCGTCGCATATATCCAACGATTCCTTCTAAGCACCTTCTATTTGTTGGTCTCATTGCATGTTTATTGAGTGGTGCCATGACGCCCGTTTTCTCTTTCCTCCTTTCCCTTCTAATGGTTGAGGTCTCCGCAGACCCCGGCACCGCCACTATTAATTCCTATGGCGCCCTTGTGCTCGGTATCGCGGCTATTGATGGCCTAGTCATGGGTTTGAAATACTCCTTCATGGAAACATCGGCTCTCCGTTGGGTCACTCATTTGCGCAACACTGCCTACTCCCGCGTGCTCGCACAAGATAAAGGGTGGTTCGACTCCCCTGCACATTCCACTGCCGTACTTGCACAAGTCCTTACCAAGGATGTCGATGACGCACGGATGCTCGTGGCTATCGTCATGGGCCAATGTTTAGTGGTTGTGGCTATGATAGGTGTAGGATTGGTTTGGGCTTTGGTGTGGGGTTGGCAACTGACCCTGGTCGGGATCGCGATCGGTCCAGTTTTCGTTGGGGTCATGGCCGTTCAGGCAGGGTTGGTCGCGAAATGTGAGGTCAGGAACAAGCGATCTCGCGAGGAGATTGCGAGGGTCTACTTCGAGGTACGTTCATCATGACGTTGGTGGCTGCCGCGACTCATCCCCTTTTCTGCCACAGATGATCCTCAACATTCGTAGCATTCGTGCATTGTCCCTGGAGCCAGTTCTGCAATCCCAATTCGACAAAGCTACTTCGTCCTGTCTCTCCACCGGTACTCGTGGCGCGTTTGTGGAAGGTGCCACGTATGGCGTTGCCTCTGCTCTCATTTACCTCGCAGAGGCGGTGTTATTCTACGTTGGCGCGGTCCTCGTCGCCAATGGTACCTACACTTATCTCCAGATGGTCCAAGTGCTTGATCTCGTCGTCTTCACTGTTACGATCGGCAGCCAGCTCATGGCGTTCACTCAGAAAATTGCTAAGAGCGTTCAAGCGACGGTCGATCTTTTGCAGTTTGTGATGCTTCCCACCGACAGGACGAGCGAATCTCAAGGTATGCTCCGCCCGCCCATCGCCGGGGACCTCGTATTGCAGAACGTATCCTTTGCGTACCCATCCATGCCCGATACGGCCGTGCTCGGGAACCTCTCGATGAAGGTCGCAGAGGGAGAGTGTGTCGCACTTGTTGGCGCTTCCGGATGCGGCAAATCCACGGTGGCGGCTCTACTGCAAAGGCTGTACGAGCCTACGTCGGGGTCGATCTCGGTTGGTGGACACCAGCTCCAATGGACGAATGTCCACCACTTGCGCAACCACATCGCGGTCGTAAGCCAAACACCCAACCTCTTCGACGGTACTATTCGGGAGAACATCACTTATGGCCATTCCGAAGAACTCTCATCCGACGATGTCGTGCGCGCCGCACGGGCTGCGAACGTGCACGATTTTGTGATGTCCCTCCCGCAAGGATATGATACACTCGTGGGCGAAAATGCCGCGCTCATTTCGGGGGGTCAGGCGCAGCGTCTTCAAATCGCCCGCGCTGTCGCGCGTCCCTCAAAAATACTCATACTCGATGAATGTACTTCGGCGCTCGACCGTGCGAATCAGGCGGCAGTGATCGAGACGATTCGGGGTGCCAAGGTCGGGCGGACGACGGTGATGGTAACGCACAACCTGGAGGTCATGCGGATGTGTGACCGGGTGGTGCTTATCGAGGACGGGAAGGTGGCTGAGGAGGGGCGGTATGAAGAGCTCGTGGAACGCAAGGGGCTGTTTGCCAAGCTCGCAAGTGGGGGCGAATGGCTCGGCGACTGAGCGTCTGTGAGCAAAGGCATTTAGTTTTTTCTCATCTTTTATTGCATTTAATCCCTCACCCTGCACTCAATTCTCTCCAGCCTATGCACACGCACTCCTTCATCCCCTCATTTTATTCCTTGGCTTAAATCAAGCATAGCTAGCCAATATTGGGCTCGTTACGGTTACTTTCGATCATTCATCCTATTTTTTTTTCCCCTCCCACTTTATCATCAACCCATCCATCTGTTGACCGAACCTGCATGACTACGCATTTTCTGCATATCACTCACATTCATTTATCTCATTTTCTTTTCTTTGGATGTACATGTGGAATTATTGTGTAACGACCGACTAATCTAGCCTTACACAATACGCTAAGGCGGATGCCTTGGGAGGTCGACCGGTCCGAGGGAAAATGCTCTTATGCACGCCCTGTTTTCGCAGGGGGTGTGGGACTCTGTCTCCTACCGGGGCCTTGGTACTAAAACCTCTAAGTTTGTCACCCAGTCTGGAGGGAGCAAATCGGGGTTTCTTATCGCTGGGAGCCAAGTATGTAGTACCTTTTTACATTGGGGGGTTTTTTCGCGCGGATTTTGCCAGGTGGCGGTCTATTGCCAGGCGTTCTGTTACTCGGTTTAGCCACTTGGTTCAGAGGGCTTTTGCCATGGGTCGGGTTCCGTTTATCACACAGTTACATCTTGTTACCCAGATTATGTATGTAGGTGTGCTGTTTCTGGGACGAGGATGCATTTGAGTCTCGCGGTCCCCCTTTCGGGGGCGTTTGGGGGTTCCTCGCTGTTTTAGGCCTATTGGCGGACGGTCGCCAGTCTTCGCATGGTGTAGGCCATATGAAGCAGGTCAGGCTCCATGCAAGTTTGTTTTCACGTACTGGGCATTCTACCAGGATGTGTTCCATGGACTCCTCTGGGTGGTCTCATCTAATACATTTCAATCTATGTTCATGATTGGGGATGGTGTCTCAGAAGCTTCCGACTTTCATGGAACCTATCATTGCTTTGTATTGCTGAATTGTCTGGCAGATATCGGGATGTTGGGCACCCTTCCAAATAGCAGCATCTGTTTCAAGTTTCGTGTCTTGTTCCTGGAGAGCACACCATTCTGCACGGCTTTCCCAAAATTTCAGGGAGGCGTTTCGTATCCCTGTCGCTCAAAGTTTGACGGTGGCGATTGTCAACGTTGTAACTGAGGTCGCAACGGACATGAACGGATGCCGCGGAACCGGGAGGACCAACGTTACGCCTTCAGCACTTCGGCGTCTAAAGCGAAGATACACAGGTCGTAGACTACGGGACGATCGTGCAAGAAAGGCCCGAGCGATGGTCTCGAGCAGAGCATCTACACCTGCATGAAATATGCACGGGGACGACAAGCAAAACGAACAGCCTACCTTCCGTGTGGAGAAGCAATACCTCCGAGGGGAGGGGTGGCGCATTCATGCGTCCAACTGAGCCACTCCAGGATGCGAGGGTAATACAAAGAGGTGGCTCCTTTGGCCAGTTTGGCCACAGACCTGATCCCACCTCCCCTTGGTTTACTGGCTTGCTGTATCGTCCCGCCCCCAGTCAACAGGATCCTAGGGATTCCGCACGCCACTTGCTGTGTTCAGACAGGCATATTATCCCTCGGACACGTCCCAGCCACAAATACACCCCGTATACCACACCCTTAGTACTCTCGTCGTGCGAGCTCACAATGCACTCCCCTGCCACTACCGATGTAGCCACCCCCGCTACCACCTCGGCCAAACCATATCGTCAGGACAAGCATAGTAACATACCTGACACCCTCTCTGCGAGACCGGTATGTCGCTACTCCGCTCGAAGTGGCCCAGGGCTGACGAGGGACATGTGCAGCCTGTGTTAGCCAACGATTTCTACTTGGACACGCACTTCAACCCTGTGTGGACATCTGGACCACAGGTCTTTTCGTTCGCCGAGGACGGCACCGTCGTTCGTCCCAAGACATACGAACGAGAACCCTACCCGGGTTATCACGCGCGCCGCCCTCGGCATCTTGAATCTACTCACGCCTGGCAGCCCCAAGTCTTCTTCTGTACACAAGACAAGAAACCATGGAAGAACGTGGCGATCACGGAACAGGACGACGCCGAGTTTGCGGCAATCTTGGCGAGAGCGTGGGTGAACGTGGGGACTCAGAGCGGGTGGCGACAGGACACGTCGCCATGTTCGATACCTGATGGGGAGGAAGCAGCTTGGCGGCCATGCATGACGGATGTGAAGATGGTTAGGGAGATTTCTCGTCATATGACCAATGAGTCTCAGACCTGCTCAGACCTTGGCAGCCGATTCCATGGGAAGATACAGTTAGGAGCTGTGTAATTCTCAACCTAACAAACTATTGGGATTGACAAGGTTAACCAATCATGAACGCGCCGCATATCGTACTTACCTATGGATATCACCTCATGATGCAAGTCCACCCCTATTCGCGCTGTGAGTGATAAGTACGGCATCGACGTTCCCCATGCATCTCGCGCTGGGTCGCCGCCCGCTCCGCGGTTCGTACTTGAGCCTAACGCTGCCTTAGGTGTGGAAGTCGGGGAAGGAGTTCGACAGAGATATACTGGAGCCTGTGAAACTGTAAACGACCCATGCGATCTGGTGATATTATGAGCGCTAAACGGTAGCAGAAATACAGTCAGCTCCCTCATACCCGACACCGATACTCCCTGACGTCCGATCGCTTTTTTCCAACTTAGTTTGGGTTGTGGAGAGGTCATTCTGAATTAGGACTTTTATATTATGTAATCTATGTGCTTGAATCGTCCTCGGAATTTCCATTTTCCCACTATGAAACCCATTCCTAAAGGACTGGACACATCGCTGCAGTTGGAGTAAAGTATGCTCAGAGGGAGGGTGAATATTACGACCGCCTTACAAGTCGTGCTAACCTTGTTGTGGACATTACAAGGCTCGTTATCAGTCATTATAGTAAGTGGCATTTCAATTTTGTCAGGCATCACAATAAGGCACGAACTTATGATGGTAATGTATGGTAATTCATTACCGTTTGTGCAAAAAAGCCGCGACAAATGACTCGGACGGAATGTCAGAGTAGAACTTCAGAGTAGGACTTATCATGTAATTACTACTAGTCTCATATGCTCGGTGTTCGAACACTGGGTTCAGTTCACCTACGTTCAGGTCCGCATTTTTAGGGTGAACCTGAGCAAAAACTCGGTCCAGCTGCAAAGAACCAGACCGAATCGGACTTTTCCAACACTAGTCCATACGCACGTCTATTGCAAGGACACCAGAATAACTTGCAAATGAACGAGGAATCAAGCCAGCACGATGAATCTGGCAAGCACGGAGAAACGTGCGACTCCTGAGGCAGCCTGCCGGCTGGGCAGACGCTCACTTGCCGCTGATCCGGCCATAGGATAATACGCTTTAGGCCCGCTCCTCCACCAAGGTGGTATGTACACGAGTCCAGCGTTCCTGGACGGCTTGGCAGCTAGATCATCACACGTGATCGGATATCTGCAAGAGAGCTAGAACATCGTCACTACGGCGGCCCAATCTCCATATTACCAACGACGTGGTCGGCATTCCGACGGTCGCATCGTAGCCTCCTGGAGCCCCGGACTGGTTCTGCAAATGGCCAAGCAGTGCGACTGCTTATGAGAAAGTTTCGGTAATTCTCGGCAACCGCTTGGCCGGTTTCTTGAATGCCACAGCGTCGGAGATTCTTCCCATGCATGTTGCCGCCAGGCCGCATCTGCAGAGCAGCTGTAACGTTATCGCTTGACGACTCCAACACCAGCCATTCGAGAATCGTAATTCTCGGAGGATGGCCAGTGAAAGGGGAAATCGGCCAACTCACGTAACGGAAACCGTGTCAGGATCTGCTTTGGGCCACTTACGACTGCCTTCATGTAAACCTGCCAAATCGGGAAAGAGATAGCGCCGTTCGTTTGTTTCGTTTGAACAAATCTAGCCCGTTACGACCAAGAGATGTAATGCCAAGCCGGACATGGGATTTCACCGGGAACCAAAAGCTGCACCTTTTATACATACCGCATCGATCCCTCAGCTTCTTTGGTTGTCCCTCTCTTTGACGTGCGGCCGCCACCTTTCACCCCACTTTGGGCTCGACCTCTTGTGACTATGTCTACCAGCCTGCAGACCGACCTGGAAAGCCTCCAGTTGAACAACTATGTATCTCGTACGTGTGTTTTTGGGATCGATGGTTGATTGATCTTATGGATCCTCCCAGTCGTGATGGTTGTTGCCTATTCGTACGACTATGGTGCGTCGTAATTTCACTATGTCTGTCGATACCGAGATAACGTTGGTGCAATCAGTCCTCACGTTTGCGGATGAGGTATTTGTGCTCATTTTTTTTACTGGTATTCCCTGCGACTACTGCCTAATCCCTAGATAAAATACATTTGGGCAGGTGGTTCCCTGGGGACGCCGAATGTAGTATTGACATTATTACAGAAGAGACCTTGGACCTGGGTCTCCAGCATGTTCATTCTCGTCTGTGTCTAGCCTTCTTGGATATCCCTACCATTCACGTCCCAATTCAGGTTCGCTATGGCGGCATGGCATCTATCATGTATGTTTACCACAGTAGTGATATTTATCTTCTGTTGACTTTGATCTATAATGCAGTTGTAGCTCAATCAGTGAGTCCAGTCTGCTGGATGGCGTCTTTTCGTGATTGGTTTGGAGTGACGTTACAAAACCTGAAGTGGGGACCACCTTCATACCTGGTCCGTTGGCAGTAAGATTTATCTTGTTTATCGTATCAATTCTCGATGGGTTGAATATCATCAATACTTTCTCAGGTGTACGTGTTCCATTCTCTCTGATGTTTGTTGTGGGTGACAGTGATTGGGTAGATGTAAGTGTCTTCGGAGGCTTGTTAGCATGGTCGTGTTTTGACTAGCTTTCAAGGCAAAATGCTTTATTATGTAGGACTCTGGACCAATATCGTTTTCATAAATGCTGCTGACCGTGAGTCGCGATTATACTTGCCCGAGGGATAATTCGCAGCATTTATTATAGTGATGATGATCCTTCGAGTCTATGCATTGTATAACCAATCAAGGATGATCATCGGTGCTCTTCTGTTGATATATACTGCAGAAGTTGTTGTCAACACTATAGCCTCCGTCATATACAGCATATCTAAAAACGCATTAGGTAATGTCTACTTGTTTTACCTTGTCCCCATCTCATAAAGAGATGTGAACACCTTGCGGTTTGTTGTGCTTGTTCCCCAGTGTTTATTCCCCCAGCACCCGACCCACCCGTTTGCATACTAGAATATCCTTCATGGAACTGGGGGAGGTATTCCGTCATTCCTATAGTTGTTCTACAGGGCATGATGTGCATACTGGTCATCTATCGATCCATTGAACACTTACTCCAGATGCGCCGAGTGACAAATGGATGGCAGTTCAACCGGTACATCAAACTTTTTGCCGAGCAAGGCATTATTTACTTCCTTGTGTACGTCTTCACCCTATTCACTAGCCGTTCCTTGTCCTGCATAGACCAAACTGATGGATATTGAAACTCAGTAATTTTTTCCATGCTGCGGTTGTCCAGGGTCTATTCAGCGTCATTATAGCGCAGACAGCCAGTCTAATTCTGACTCCTCCATCGACTATCTTCATCTTCACAATGAATTCGAGGTTTATATTGAACATCCGGAAGCTCCATGCTCGAAATGTCTATGGCCAGGGTATTGACACGGGCTTCGGCGTGTTCACGAACATCGGGACTGCACTCCACTTTGCAGACCCAGGGGCGGGGGAAGAGTTAGACGGGGTTGAGGAAATCCCTATGAACGAGCAGAGAGCAAGACAATATGTTAAATAGAACTGAATATTGAGTGAGTTTTAACAAATCGAATGTAGTCAGAACTCAGGAACATACCCGATGGCAGATCCGTGGCGTCGAGTACGCTTTTCTTCATAGCAAATATTTTTTTCGACTGTACTACGTCCGTCTCCACTGTCAATGACAGATTACCCCTCGACTCTCAGGCATGTGGGATGGATAGAGCCAGATCTAGGGGTTGTATCGGGACGACGACGCGTGTTCTCCATAGCTTCGTGGTGACTCCCAGTGCGGGTGGCCTCGTTCACGTTGGTTACGCAAGTCCATTCTTCGCTCGAGAAGAGGAGGAGCAGAAGCTCAGAGGATAGGGTGAATATTGCAGCCACGTGCTGGTGAAGCGGCGAGACTGACTTTGAGGGACCGAATGACCACGGGTCGCTTCTGGAGCTTCATTTAAGATCAAGCTGAAAATGCAAGCGGGTTCCAGTTGCACCTCCCACGTGCGTCTCAAAGTTGGATAAGAGACTTTGTCGTTACCGCCGGGTTCGTGTCACGCGGTGACGCTTTTAGTCTGCATTGCGCCTGCGTGGAGCTCTGGTTGCTGGGACATCAAGATAGGTAACTTACATACCCGTTTGGGGGATCATGTACTTGGTGTGAATCCGACTTTATCTGATAGACGCCCATGATGAAGCAATATGCTGTCCAGCTCACCGTTATCCGATAACATTTAATTTCCGTATGACATTGCAGAGATCATTGTGGAACCGTTTCGTTATCATCGTCACGACTGCGGCGTCCATATGACCCTCACCAGATGCGATATCAAATATCAAATACATACATTGCGGGTATCTCCAAACATACCGTGCCACGTACATCGTTCGGGCACCGAATGGTAGCCGGGGCCAGCTATAGGAAACGACGGACTTTGGATCCAACCATTCTAGTCCTGCGGAAGCGGGTCGCGCCCGCAGCGTTTTCGGATGGTTTAGTGAGCAGCCTGAGCCGACATCGTTTTCACACGAGGGAATTGGGAGAGCCCCGCCGTGTTAGTTCGTCAACACCGGCTTACGTCACCAGCAGTCAGAAGACCATCAGAAAAGGCGGCGCGTTTTGTAGAACTGGACTTGTTGTCAGTTGCTGGGTAGTTATAGTAATTTTCATTGGTGAGAACTCACTAGTGGTCACATGGACTGAAGAGACGGATAGGGTACACGAAGGGGATAGCAGGCTGTAAACATCGCCGCCACCGACTGGACAAAATACGGGGTAGACTGCACGACGCTGAGGGTGATTGCATCGTATTTCCAACTCCCAATCATCCGATTACCTAGATGAATGAGCATAGGGTTGTTACGAATAACACTCGTTCTCATGAGAGTGCGCAGAACAAACCACACTCGCGTACCCAACCTGGAATGAAGGCAGGTAGCGGAAAACGGGTTTATTTCAAGTACAATACATAAACAAGACCAGGATGGAGCATAAAAAGGAGAATACAAGGCAATATATAAAGGTGCAATCAAGTCATCATACAGATTTCTGGGGGGGGTGGATATACACAGACTGAACAAGAGCAGAGCGCACCGAAGAAACCGTGCCACCAAAAGCAACAAGCATGTCGGACACGAAAAGAAGCTGGGGGTGCTCCCAAGTACGGTACAATGACGCATAGACACTTGCAGTTGGAAGTGGCTGGAATCAAGCTACAAGAGGATGAGGGGTGAAACATGGGCGGGTAGCAACCTTACGACGGGTTCGAGTCCACATAACACATACATGTCAACCGGACGTATGAAAATGTCGATGACAAGGCAACCAGATCCCAGGCGCAAAAATAGGTCCTTCCTCTGTTTCGTTGCATGAATGTCTTCAAAGTATGGGTATATATATTTGTGATGGGAAATAACGAAGATATCACATCAACGGGAGTGACAGTTGACAAGAATCGAGGTGTTCAAGTGGAGGCATGCATGTTTCGAGAGCATCCACAAAAGCCAAGAATTCATGATCTTGTAGTAGAAGGCGAGATGGATGGCATGCCGGACGCAGTGCCATTGCCTGTGGTAGATAACCTGGGGAGGTTCGTGAGTGCCACTCTGCCAGGGCGGACGCATATATGGGTCATCAGTGTAGAAAATCAACCCTCTGTAAGGGCGGTAAGGAAAAGTAAGGGCAGAATCATCTTACTGGTTGAAATGGGTCCCTCTCTTTGGGTCCCTTAACCTCTTTTCCCGAACCTTCTTCACGTTGCTTTCTGGACAGACAACGATGATCGGGACTGGACTGTGAGACAAGGCATATTTTGATACAGAGCCTACCCCTGCGCAAGAGTCCGTTCTTGTGAATGCAAACACTAGGGGCAAAAAAGTGACGTGCCGCTGAACACACCACCCGGCCGTCCCCCACCAAAACCAAGGACACCACGCTTCTGGCCGCGCATGCCGACGACGACTGAATCAGGGCGGTAAAGGGCGATGAGTCTGTCGAGAGTTGTCGTTACGCGACCCGCAATAAGTTCAAGAATAATTGAAACCTTGAGAGAATGATTAAGAGAGAGCCAGTAATGAGGGGGGAGAAAATATACCTTGCGGTCCGGGTCATACTCGACACATTTGTCTTGGATCTGTTTCATGAGGTCTCTCGCGTCTTCTCGGACAAGTTCATGGTCCTTATCTACATATACATAAGGGTCAAGTGAGTTGGCAGCAGGGATACAAGCGCACCTAGCTCTTCCTGATCAATACCCCTAAAAACAACGAGTTCGTCGCCGTCTTGAACAAGACATTCGAGCGCCCATTCTAGGGCTCCCTTTCCACTTTCATCGGGACTTGATGCACACAAAAAAACGCGGGTGGAACGATTCCGTGCATAGCCATCAGACTGGACATGGAGGGTGAAGGAGAACATGGATGCGGCAGGGTTTTCAAATGTGTCAAAGGACACTTTGGGGGTATAACCCTGGGACACAGCCAGGGTGGAGGTGATAGACTGAGCATTCGGAGACGGTATGGGGGATGTCCCAGAAGCGGGCTGTGCCTGGTCAGCCAGGGCAGTGGAAGGGAAGGTTGTCAGTGACGAGGCCGAGGTCGTGCGTGGCGGAGCAACACGAGGTGAGGAGGGAACTCCAGTGGAAGGCGAAGACGGGCGGGATGGCTGCTTCAGCGCTGAGCGAAGCCCTGTCACTGGGATCTGTGTGTGGTACGAATCAAAATACATGAGGGAATATAATTAACTATTTTCCGCTTCATCATCTGTCAAGTAGTTATCTGAGCAAACATATCATAACTAACCGATTTCGTTTCCGCCACTCCCAAGCTTCCCTCAAGCACTGGTAGTCATGTCATCTCCTTCCACAGCACCCTCCAGCGATCCCAAAGATATTGACGACCAGCCCCAGTCCTCTTCAGAACCCAAACTGGATCCAAATGAAAAGGATAAAGCATCTACCACCGACAATGACACCCCGTCCACATCCCCCGATTCCTCTACCTCCGCCTCTGCCAGCCTCTCAGCTGGTACCTGGCAAGCAATCTTCTCACCCCAGCATAGCGCCTACTATTTTTATAGCACATCCACTGGCGAAACAACCTGGGTTAATCCTCTCCAGCCATCTCCTGCTGATCCCTCGCCTTCCTCCCCTGGCGCCGAAGACACAGGCGCGAGCGCGCAGGGGGGCGGTCCAGGCGAAACTGTCAATCCCTACGACCATAACTCCCTTGAGGCGCGCGCCATCGCGGCGGGTATAGATCCCTCGCTGGCCCACCTCGACCCGTCGCTCGCCGGATCATCCTCTCTCCCTCACACAGCGAGCTTTACCGCAAAGTTCAACGCCCGCACCGGCGCGTTCACAGCTGCTGATGCACGAGCACCTTCTCACCTGTCAGAATACGAACGCATGAAGCGCATGAGCGAGTTTTACTTTGATGTGGGTACATGGGAAAAGGAAGTAGAACAACGGGATGCAGAGGAGAAGGCAGCGGGGGGGAAGAAGAGGAAGAGACCAACGAAGACGGATTTGGTGAGTGTTCAAATACCTGGTTTCTCCTTTTCATCTTCATCTCTTTTTGCGTGCCAATCGCGAGAGACGACGGACTCAAGACAGAGTACCCCATCAACGGACGGACATACTGACACTTCTGGCTCTATCCAGGAACGATTCAAGGAACAGAAGAGATTGAAAAAGATTGCCAAGACTGCGTGGCTGAGGACGTGACTCCTTTCTCTAGCACATCCATTGTTACACCACTAGAGCAAGCTCCGCGCGAACGATGGTTGTATCTACGTTTATTTTACGAATCAAATATCCGACCTTACAATTTTACCCTCGCGCAAAGATCGACAATAAATCTTTACCTAGTGCTACTGCTGTCCGGAGCATTGACAAGCTGATGGACAAGTGGGATCGAAAACCGACTTCAACTTCCCGACATCTTCCCGCTCGTGTATTGGCCGAGATAGGTAGCTACAAAGGCTCCTAATTTAGTTAATGGACTACCCCAGGAGCTCTATATCTCCTTGCAAGGAACCTTACCAATACATACTCGCCTTGGTGATACTCAGTCTTTCCTCGATATGAGCATTGTCAAAACAGTGTAGGGACAAATCGCTGTCTGACCGCCCAACTGCGGTACCACGCAGGTAGGAACCGAAGTTATTCCGTAGGTGGAAGGGTAAGTATTGATGCAGGCCGGACAAGGGAAGTACCTGGCAGGCACCCGACAGAGTCTCTATACTACTTTCCCGACAGCCAGGTGCACCCACACACTCATCGCGCAAACAAATGCTCTTACCAGGAGTCGTCGCAACGCGTCCAATTGCGGAGTAGCGTTACAGAGCGGACATCATATCCACTCAACTTCAAGAACTAAATGAGACAGAAATCAGGTCGAACGATTGGCCATCCCAGTCATGATGGTCATCGTCCCACAGCCTCACTTCTCACCTTGACACTTTCCTTCACCCAACATCGATCTGAGAGAAACATACGAGGGAGTAAGTGTACCAAGTAACGTGACATCAATTTCTTTTCGCATTGTGGGTATAAATGATGTTAATTTGTTGAACGGTTGATCTACCTGTTTGAACGGCTAGGGTGAATATTCTCATAATGTTGTTTAGTCGGGGCAAGTCGGCAGACAGACGGGCAGCCGATCACCAAAAGGCTATGTTAACGGCTAGGAAGACGGAGCGGATAACCATGTCAGAGGGCAAAACACACGTTGCGTCATTCGGGCCGACGCCTCAAACACTCCATCCCGTAAACGTTCCCGGAACCGGGTTTTTCCGCTCTTCCTTTGCACGGCGACACTCGGAACGATTGAGTAGCTTCTGCCACTCCGGGTGAGCCACGCATGCGCCTGCTCGAGTGCTCGAGAACATGCAAAAGATGGATAACAGGACCCGCCGAGCCCCGGAGGGCGAGAGCGCATATGCGTGCGAACATTTCGGATAATGTGAATGCGATGGATAAAGGTTTGTGTCCGTGAATTCTGTGAGCGATGGGTAGTGGGATTCGTTGGACTGGCAGTGACCTTGACAAGGCCGCGGCGTCGTTCAGAACCCAATGAACCCAATGGCTCGCTTGGATCGGATAATAACAGGTTTGATAACATCGTCGTACGTACCCAAAAAAAAACAATATCCCATCCTGCAGGCAGAAACATCCAGACCTGAGACAGTCGGGCGGAAATGTTTTTTTCCATGTCAATGTCGTCCTTAAGGATTATGGCTACATCGCCTCCGCGACTGCCATGCTTATGCGAATCTTGCGTCTCGACGAACTGGTGAATAGCTAAAACGTGCGAGTGCCAACAAGCAATCTTTGCTGGAGAAAGTAGCATCCATTCTAAGATATCGTTCGTAAACGTTGGTATCATATCGTCTTCGGTCGCGCACAGAAGAGTCGAATACGTCGAAAGGTCGACCTTGCTGGCGGGCTTGGGCTTTCTGGAAGGCGACGTTTCGGCACACCTATCAGAACCAGACTTGCGCAAGGGTCGAGGTGAAACCGAGAGCGCATCGATCTCCTCGGGCCAACGAAAACCCGGCGTGCCAGCCTGAGCGTTCCTACTACGCTCTGCACGATGAACAGTTACTCAGTCGAGGATGCGGTCGACGAGTGTGGCATTGCGAGGGACAGCATCGACAACGGTCCACGTTAGGCCTTGGATCGTCTGTAGAAACGCCGTCCGATCATGTCTGTCGTGTCGATCTGGAAGCGAAATAATGTAGATGTGCGTGCGGGCCGCCCCGATACCGAGATTCGGGATGATGTACAGGCTGTTCGGAATGGATGGGTCGCCCGAGCTCGTGTTTGCGTTGTTCGTCATGGTAGTGAGATGTTGGTTTGTCGCGGTTCTAGTCGTCGTCTGAGCCAAATCCACTTGGAGGAGGGCGGAGAGGGTGGAAGATTTGAGGAACGGAGATTGCCAACAACCATAGGATAAACGCGAATGTGGATAAGAGAAATATGTATCTGGTGGATATGATCCTCCTTACCGCTTATTTGGTGGTGTTGTACGGAAAGCCGGACACGCATGCTCTCCTCAGCGGCCCGGAGTGCTTCGAACACGGACTACTTTTTTAGGAGTAGTCATGACTTCGTTGGGTTTCTCTCTCCTATTTGCTCCATGTTCAGTTCCCTGTGAAAATAAAATTTACCTGATACTGGGATTCATCATGCACAAATTGATGCAAGATGTCTTTTGCCAACTCTGTCAATACTATTCATCCAATTATGTACCTGGTCAGTGAGATCATGAATGATCGTCGACGTTTTTGAGACGTAGTATTGTGTTCCGCCGGAGTTTAAACCGC
>JBBPMH010000543.1:0-22747 GCA_038090235.1 Pulveroboletus ravenelii
TTTTCTACTCCTACTATTCTTTCCCTATTCTTTCTTTTCTTTCCATTCCCACTTTCTTTCTTTCTCTATTCTTTTTTTTTTTCTCTATTCTTTTTTCCGGGGCGCTTCGCCCCCCTATCCCCCCCCCCTATCCTCCTCCCCCCTATCCCCCCCCCCATAATCCTCAATCCACTTCATCAGTCCCCTCACCAATCAACAATTCTCCCTCCAACATCAACACTCCCATTCCTCTCACCCCATCACTTCTAACTCCACATCAACTTTCCTCTCTCACTCAAACCTCATCTATCCCACCAGGCCAACACATAGCCCTTTCGCACACTTCACATTCACTCACCCATCCCAGGCAATACCCTATCCATCCATCACTCAAATCATACTCCAAATTCTAGGCCCACTTACATCAACCGTGCTGCTCACAACCTCATTTCTCAGCAGGGGGGCTGCTGCAGAGCCCCTCATCTATCCCATCACCAATCAATATCTGTCCACAGCAACCCTCTTTCCACAGCCACTCCATCCAATCCCAACACACCCTTCCTTGCTCTCTTCCTCTCCTCACTACTTTTCTTGCTTCTTATACATCCATCCCAAGCACCCCAGGAGCTGCCCACATAACTCTTCCCTTTTCTTCACCACCACAAACAGCTAGCCTTTGCAAACTGTGCCATGCAGGGGAAAAGGTGAACATCAAGTGCACCTCAAACACACTTTCTCTCATTTCTTATTCTCCAGCATCCTATTTTATCCCCCTTCATCCTCATTTTCACAGTCCACTTCTTTTTCTTTCCTCTTTCCTGCTCCTCATTTCTCCCACCATCATCCCTGTCATTCTCCTTTCTCACCATTCTCTTTTTTCCTTCTTGCTCTCAAGCACTCCATCACAATCCCTTCTTTCACCTTCCTCACCTTTCCTTCTCCTCCTCTTTCTCTTCTTTCTCCTCGTTCTCACCCATGTCCTCAGCCCTCTTGTCACACACAACACACTTAAGCTTTCAAAGCCCACTCCTGACCACCAGTTATCATTCTCAATATCCCAATCCTGTCCCAACATAATCCTCTCCCAGTCAGCCCAGCCCTATATCCCACATTCCCAGTACACCTCCACCATCATGACCAACTCAGCGTCCTCATCAGCACTTCACATCTCCATCCCCATCTCACCCTACAATCCATTACAATCACTCTCTTTTTTTTCTGCTTATTTTTATTCACCATCATATGTTCAATTTCCAGCACTGTCATCTGCCATTCCTCTGCCCTGTCAGTAGCCACATCATTTCTGAGGATAGCTTCAATCTGCTCTCCTGCAGATCAAAGCTCATCATTACAGTGTGAAAGCTCGTGAGGTCGGACAACCAAAGCTGTCATTTCTCCTGCACAGTTTTCACACTGCTTTCTATGATCCTACATCATCAATCAACAGTTCTCACAATGGCCTTATCAAATAAAATGGAAGGTATTTCTCACACTAACCCCCCTCCAGACTTTGTCATCATTCAAAATTTTTATTCGTCAACCTGAACAATCCAGTCCACATATCATCACTCTTTCTAACAGGTCTCACTTACTCATCCCACAGCAGGAGTGTGAGCTTCATTCTGAAAAACAACGTCCATCATGCTTCTGTTCCCTCAGCTGCTGACAGTGCTCCTATTTTACTTCCCTGCATCGTACACCACACATATCTTGACACCCAGGCCATTTTTCTTAGCGTCATCTCTCCCCCTGGCCAATCTGAACATTCTTCCCATGCTGCTGTATCAAAATCCTACAATTATTTCTGCAGATCTGGACACCCTCACTACTCTGCTATCACTTCACATCATATCCCTGAGCCCCCTGTGTATCACAGCAGAGATCCTCCTGCCCACAAGTGAGAACATATCTTCACAGGTATATTGTCCATCAGGTCCCATAACCTTTCTCCAACAAGCCCCATTATCCAATCTCAATATTCGCTCAAGTCTGATCAACAAGAAATCTGACAACTCTGCTGCAGGCACATCACCAGAGTTTGCACACATGTCAGACATATGTGTTCCACAGCCACCAACAGCTCACTGGATCCATGAAATCCATGAAAGGGAGGTTGATATGGCTATGAATGCTGAGTGAGATGAGATCTTTTCTTTTAAAACTATGGTTAGGTCCATTCAACTCCTTTATTGACCTGCATCAAAAAAGCCTAGCAGAGAGTTCTAATCCACACTGATACCTGCTGCAGCAGCAGTTTCTGCCTGACATATTGTAATATCGTGATTGCCAATTCAGGTCAAAACAAGTGGCTTCGTTAGATAGCCAGTTGGCATTTCCAGGTATAAATCAAATTTTCCCTCCTTTACCATTCACAAATAACACCATGAGGGGCCAGATGAAATGTTTGTAGCATGTGAACAGGAGCAATCAAAGGCAGAGGGGTACCAGGTGCCAGACCCATACATTCCTTGTAGGCATTTATTCCACTTTCATCGTCGCTCACATGACGTTCATGTGCCATCAAATAGATACTATCAGAGTGAGAGCATCACTCCCATCGCAGTTCTCCAGGCCATTTTCAGCAAAGTCCTTGGAGATAGATCAGACCATGTTGAATGCAGTGGAGGAATATCAGAGCATGCTTATGGCGGCAGTAAGAAGTGTGAACACAGCAAGAATCCAGTTGCACAATTTATTTGCACAGTTGGATGTGCTTTATGACCACTGAGCAGAGAGAAACATTTACATCTGACAGTACTGTGTGCATCAGATCATGTAGTCTGGACCATCAATGGCTCTGGAGATCACACTGTCTAGCAGGGTCATGATTTCAAACAGGGTATTGTATTCAACTATTATGTCTACATTTCAAGAAGCATGGGCAGTTTATATAGAGAGGCAAGCTAGCAAAGAGAGGAAAGGGGAAATCCAACAAATATAAAAGATAATCATGAACAATGGTCAGCCTGCCATGGGTGTCACTATCTGCAGAATGTCTCCCACATCACTGCCACACCCATTTCGACTGACATTACCAGCATCAATGGTCAAACTGCCAGAACTCTGAAGTTTGAGACCAACCCCTTCACTGATAGCAGAACTTGGAAGCTGGCTGTCCATCTGCTCTTCTGATGGTGGAGGGTCAGGGCAAGTTGCAGCAGGAATGTCTGAAATGATTGTCGGGGATGTCGGAATCGTGATGGCAGACCCTGAAAGGCCCTCAACTCTTTCAGGTGTCTGTGGCAGGAGCAAAACCATGTCTGCAGAGGGTGGTAGTGCTGGCTGCAGAATATCTTCCAAATTGCTGCTAAGCCCACCTTGATGGGCATCACCAGCATTGATGATCAAGCCACCCAAACCATGAAGTCCCAGGCCAACCCCTTCACTAACGGTGGAATCTGGAAGTGGACAGTCTATTGCTTGTCTGATAGTGGAGGGTCAAAGTGAGTTGTAGTGAGAAGCTCTGAAACAGCACTTGGGGTTGTCACAATTGCAGTGATGGACCCTGAAAGCCCTTCACCTCCTTGAGATGTCTCTGTCTGGGGCAGCACAATGTCTGTAGAGGGCATTAGAGGGGACAGGTCAGCAAGCAGCTCTACCTCATCATTTACAAGTAACAACAAGGTGGGGCAGGGAATTGCAGATATGGAGGCAGTGGGAATGGGTAGGATGGATGTTCCTGTGTCTTCCTTGCTCTGTTGGCAGCTTTGGACCATCTGAGACAAGCCCACAAGGGAACTGCAGATAGTTTCCAGAGTTGTCACCTGCTCCACCAGCTGAGCATGAGCTTCTTGAAGTTACTTGTGTCTCACCTTCAGGACCTGGTGCACTCGAGCCTGCAAATTGAATTCTGCAACCAATCTTGCATGGTTTACAGAAAGCTCCACATGCAAAGCATCAGTGAGTGACAGTCCACCTCGAGAAACTGACTCTGTATGCAAAGGGGGTTGGTGGGCTGCTAGGGTTTCCTGCTGGCAAGCAAGATGGGAGTGACTGTGAGATTGGTGGGGAGCCACTTGCTGGCAGGGTGAGGCAACAGATTGGAACTGAGATGCTGTGCATATGTCAGTAACAATCATGATGAAGATTATCAGACAACTTACATGCATAGGATTGCCAATGAGCTCTTTTCATGAGTAAAGATGTGCTGGACAGAGGGCAGCATATGCCATTGGGGATGAAGACCTAATGACTTGATGAACAAGGTGATTCTGCACATGAAGCTAATCAGCCTTGCCTTACTCTCAACGAATAATCACAGCATTTTTTACTTGTATGGCAGGCCTGGCAGACATCCCTCGCATTCTGGACTTGGTCAGACCTTTTATTTCACAGCAGGAGCAGTCTGCAGTCACAGACTGCTGGGAAGAGGAGGTAGTGGATTCTTCCTGCCATGACCTTGTTACCTTCTTCTTTCTGGCAGTGATTTCTCATGCCTGCAATGTCAGTTCTTCATCCTCATATTCTTCTCCCTGGCTGGTTGCCACTAACATGGCTTCAATTATCTCTTGCTTTACCTTTTTGGCATCATCCTCATCCTCATTCTCATCCTGATCATCCTTGTTGTCATAGTCATCCTTGTCATCCTGGTCATCCTTATTATCCTAGTTGTCCTTGTCATCCTTGTTATCCTTGTTATCCTGGTCATTCTTGTCATGCTGGTTGTCCATTTCATCTGCCTTTCTCCTACTGTGCACAACAGACTCAAGGTTGGATGTCACAGAAGAACTTGACACTGTTCCACAAATCAGATCATTGTACACACACCATGACCAGTGGTGTTATAGTATATCATGGTCATCTGGGTCGATAATCATCAACCAGTCAGGCCAACCACCTGGACCATGTTGCCAGTAAGCATCAACCATTGTAGAGCACCAAGTGTCTCTACATTGATATTTGGTGTTTTCCCCATATCCCAGCTGGTCTATCCATTATCTGTCCATCTGTTCTCACCAGTCTGGGACTGATATTAGTTTAGTTCATTTTCACTTTAGTCTGGCTCTTAGTCTGGTATGACAATCTGGTCCAGACCATAGTCCAGATTGATAGTCCAGTCTGGTTTTAGTCCCAATCAACCTCCAACAAGCTCGGTTTCTTTCAGACTTTTCATTCTTTATTTAGAACATGTTATTCCTATCATTAGTCAGTCCAGGAACATGTTTCAGACTATAAAAGCCTTGTATTAGGTTTTGAAATACATCTTTTGATCTTTAGCTTTCTCCTATCTTTCCATCTCTTGACCATTCACCCATTTTCCATCCCAGAGAGTGATCTAGTCATTTCCCAGGGTCACCTAGCCATTGGGAACACTACTATTGCAGTCCCAGAACCTCCCTTGGGTTGAGTCTACACTCACTCACTACTAGCCTTCCTGATCTCCTAGTTAGAATTGCTGTTCTTCACTGCAATGAGAAACCATGGCATTGCATTGACATAATCTGCGACAGCACATATTTCATCCTAGCATATGGTTGGAATGTATGAGAATTCATCTATTTCGAGAGAAAAACCACTTACCATGACAGCCTCAATCTCCTGCACCACAATCTGCCACTCCTCCTCTTTGTTTGTGGCCACCCAATTTCTGACAATGGCATTGACTTTGGCACATGCGGCTCAAGTTACTTTGTGTGTATGTGAACTGTCCATGATTGGTTGGTAGGATGCAGAGAGCTGCATGGCAAGCAAGTCGAGGTGGTTGATGGTTGGTAGTTGGTGGAATGCATTTTGGAGCACACTAATGATGGCGGACCAAATATTCTCATATGTTACTTGCACCTAAAATAGGTCTAGTTCTGACATGTCTACAAATAATAGCAGCAAAGCAACCAGCAATATATCAAACAGGCCAAACAAGGAATGCATGTCTAACAATCAGTTCCTCCCCATCAGCCATGTCACAACTTGAGCACAGGGTGCGTTTCACAAAAGAAGGTAAACAAATCAGTGACATTCATTCTTGGGCATGCTAATCTTGCCTTAGCAGAGCTCTTTGTTTTGCCTGCATTGGAGGGCACATACATACATACCAACACCTGGGCCACCCACTTGGGTGTCTTCTAGTCTGGCAAATCTGCAGATCTGTCCTCTACCATTCAATAAAAATACCACAGATTTTCTAGAGGTCTTGACCATGCTCCCACTGCTGAAAAGCCTATGCATTGTGGTGGAACTGCTCTCATCACTACATAAGTACCTTTTCACAGACATGAATCATGCACTATGGCTTTACTTCAACTTAGCTTCATTATTGAAGTTGGACATCCACTCAGTGCCAATGGATAAGCAGTCCGACAAGTTCGCTACAGAGACATTATGGGACTTCACTGACCTGTCAGGTGTGTACATCCCACTGTAAAGATCCTAAGTCAGCTAGAGGTAGCTAACTGAGGGATACCTAGTGCCAGACTCCAGATGAGTAGTAGCAGTGGACAAGGAAAGTATGTCCTAAGGGACTCTGCTAAAGGGGAATGGTCAGAAATGAAGTCATTTTGGTCGTACCAACAGTCCAGGGTGCAAGGAATGCAGTCTGGGAACCCAAGATGGTGGTGGTCTGGTTGATGTTGGTAAAACAGTCGGTAGAGAAATGGTAGACAAAGAAAGAACAGTGAATGATGATCAGATGGTGAATGTGAGCCAAAACGGAACCTGTTTTCTGTATGCTAAGTATGATTTTTTATAGTCTGGGAATGCCCAAGACTGGTAAAATAAAAGTACACAAGGTCTGAGTCCAAAAGTCCGGGTCTGGTCAGAATCTACCAGTCCGAGTGGAACTGGATCACAGCTGATACAGAGGACCAAGTCAGTCTGGGTCCGGACTCGCTGGATCCCACACTGGACTCGATGAACTAAATATAAAAAGGAATATATAGTAGTAGAAACCTGGTGTAATACCTTCCCAAGGCTAAATACCACCATAGAGGATGCGAGTCCTCTACATCCACAGGGGACTTTGCAACTGAATGTCCCCAGTCAGATCACTTGATGAGCAGAGTTCAACTTGGCTGTCAGACTCATGACAGTATGGCAATGCATGTTCATCATGCTTTTCATCTCCCATTCTACTCTCACCATCCTTGCTATTGCCCTTCTACCCCATGTCTCAATTCACCAGTCACCTCAATCAGTTCCATGCATTTTTAGATGCAGGAGCCATCCATCAATCAAATGTCCATGACTGGTTCGACTCAGCAGTGGAGCAGGTGAGTGTTATCGTGAAAACCATGCCTGACAACAAGAAGTGTCTAGAGGAGGAATGGGTGATGTGGAGGGTTGCCTTCAAGCAGGTGCTGTTATGTTCTATGGTGAGCTACACTTCATTAGGAGGCTTACAGTATTGCAAGATGAGCTGGAAGCAGTACAGAGGGGGGCTTACAACCTCCACCTGGAGTTCACACTCAGTCTAGAAGCCACCTCCACTGTCACAGCTGGTGAGGAGGTGGTTGCAAGGTGGAATGCCTGGGTGGAGCTATGTGCTGAGCTGGTTACCCAGTCACAAGGGACTGCAATAGATGTCGAAGAATGCAAATACACACTCATTCATGGGGTTGGCAAGCTAGGAACGTTCTCTGAGGCAGCCTCAGTCATCTCGTCTGTTCTCAAGGTACGTGGTGGCCAGTGGCTGGGTCAGCTTGGTCTGATGGGGCTGTAGCATGCCTGTCTGGACAAGGATGAGGTGAATGAGTCTGGTGCGAGCAAGAAGAAGATGGTTCCATCTGGTGACATCAAGGATGTGCTGGCCAGGCCAGACCGGCTGAGTTGCAAGCAGTGTATGAAGGCCGGGTGAGAGCAGGAGTGCTGGAAGGGTGCTGGAAATGTGTGCATGCGGTGCAACTGGATGAAGGCAAAATGTAGTTTCTCTGCCAGGAAGACTGCATCGAAGAAGAAGGCTCTGGAGGCTGCAACTTCTGATGCTCCAAAGAGTAAGTGGTCTCATTCCGGTTGTTGGTGATCTGACCCAATGCTGACAACATGACTAGTGTGAGCAATGGCTAAGGCCAGCCCCAGTCATTAGGCCTACTCGCCCATTTCTCTCAGATCAGACAGTGAGGATGAAGTGTGTTCAAAGGTCCTGGCCAAGGGAAAGATGAAGGCAAAGGCAAAGTCAACCTCCCAGAAAGGAGACATCTGGACTCTGGCACAGAAGGAGATTGCCTGGTTGGTGTGGTGACTCAATGGTACACACTCCTGCCTCTTCCAGATTCATGCAAATATCAAGGCACTCAAGGTCAAGCATGACAAGGTGTTGGAGGAGATTAGTAAAATCATGCTCGCCTTAGATGACCTCAATTCAGCATAGTCCAGTCTGTTGTCAGCATGTAGTTTGTACCGCGTGTCCTATCTGTTTTGGTCTTGCCTATTGGTGGAGTGAAGTGAATAAAAAGGAGAGAAATAAAAATGAATGAATACAAAGGAATACCTAAGGTAAGGTGCAGGGTGCCACCTGACTTGTCTTCTTTGGGCTTCTATCTTCATCTATACCTACCAGGGATATCTTGGACTTCTCATAGCTGGATCACAGGGTACCACCCGGTTTGTCTTTTTCGGTCTGCTTTCCGCATCTATTCCTACCAGCATACTATCAGTCCTTTTCAAGTAGTCTATGTTCAATCTATGGGAAAAGGGGCGCTGACTCAGATACGTTTGAAGAGAAAAAGACAGGGTATTCATAAGACACTGGATAAGAGAGAAAGGAATGAACTATTTTTTTTTTGAGTCTATGTCGGTCTATAGTAAGAGTGTCAGTCCATAGCCTAATGATGGTGTTCAGTTTAAAGCGAAAAATGCACTAGTCGAAACCCAGGGTAAAACAGAGGAGGTATGTATATATATTCTGGAAGTGTTCAATCAGTATTGATGAACTCTTCATCATTGCCGGGCTCTTCGGTGAGCTCACCGGCCCTTCGGTTCAGGCCTTGGTTGTCGAGACCTGTGAATTCAGTGACTGGGACAGAGGAATGGAAATAGGGGTAATATGGAATCAAACAAAACACAGCATATCGCAACTGGGGTACTGTCCCACCCAACTCAGCCAGTAGGTAAGACCCTCCAGTAGTCTAGTGAAGAATGACCATTGGACCGATATATCTCAGCTTTGTTTTCCAGTTCAGCTCCTTCTCAATGTGGGTGTTTCTGACTAGGACAAGGCTGCCCAGATGGAAGTTGAAATCCTTTATGCAGTTCTTGAAGACAGTCTCAAAGTGTTTGACAGACTCAAAGTACGCCTTGAGGACATGCTTGCAAATAGCCTGAATGTCCTCATATCATTTCTGTAACTGTCGGGCCCACCAGGTGATTAGTCCAGCAGGCAAGAGAGGGTCAGCTGGTGGTAGCATGAGAAAGGTCACTTTGGTAAGATCAAATGGGAAAAGCAGTTTGACACCATATACCATGAAATAGGGCAATAGCCTGGTGGTCCAGAGAATGGTCACCTGCTCTATCACTGAGTCGAACCAGTCACAGATGTTTGATCAATAGATGGCTCCCACAACTGAAAGTGCATGGAACCGATCAAGGTGACTAGTGAATTGAGATATGGGGTAGAAGAGTGATAGCAAGGATGGTGAGAGTAGAATGGGAGACGAGAAGCATGATGAACATGTATTGCCATACTGTTGCAAGTCCAACAGCCAAGTTGAACTCTACTCATCACATGATCTGACTGGGGACAGTCAGTCACAAAGTCCCCTGCAGATGTAGAGGACTCATATCCTCTACAGTGGTATTTGGCCTTAGGAAGATATTACACTAGGTTTCTACTACTATACATTCCTTTTTATATTTAGTTCATTGAGTCTGGTGTGGGATCCAGTGAGTCCAGACCTGGACTGACTTGGTCCTCCGTATCAGCCATGATCCGGTTCCACTTGGACTGGTGAATTCTGACCAGACTTGATGAACTAAATATGAAAAGGAATGTATAGTAGTAGAAACCTGGTATAATACCTTTCCAAGGCCAAATACCACCGTAGAGGATGTGAGTCCTCTACACTGCAACCACTGACCATTGAACCATGTCCAAACACCTGACAAGAGGAAATAGATGTGATAATGGACAGTGAAGCAGGTGAGCACATTCATTCCTACAGGATTATTCAACTTCTCAGTTGACCTGCATCAAAGACACCCCAGTGAAAGGTTTGAGTTCAGGTCCAGACTGACACCCATTGTGAAAAGAGTTGGCATTGCCAGATATGAATTCAATCTTTCCTCCTTTAATCATTTGCTCACAAACAACACCCATGTGGGTCAGGTGAGGAGCTCATGGCATGTGAGTGAGGATGATTAGAAGTGGAGGGGTGGTGAGTGTGAAACTCATTCATCTCTCATAAGTGTGTTCATTCACAATATGAGTGACGTTAATATGCCGTCCACCAGATACCTTAGCAGCTAGAGCAGAGTGTCCGACACCTGTGCCAGACCCACTTTTGGCAACCTCCACTGAGATTGACAGTGCTTTATTTCATGTGATAGAAGATTACAAAACTCAGTTTTTGGCAGCATTGGGATAGTTGTGCACAGCAAGAACACAGTTGCACAATCTGTGTACACAGCTAGATGTGCTTCAGCAGCACCAGGCAGAATGGAATTTGTATTTTCACTGATAATAACACATCCTTGGTAACAATAAAACAGGTCATCAGAGTACCATATAGAGTAATATAGCATGTAAACTGAAGAGAATGGAGGTAAACTAGCAGGGATATATGGTGCCAATGATGATCAATCATATCACCACCTCTCAAGTGCAGGTGACACGTAGACAGATCCATATGTCTATGTAGCAGAGTTTGAGATAGAATTATTGAACAAAAGAATGCCACCAGCCCACAAAATCATATTAGGTGCCACACATCATCTGTTACTCTAGTCAGACATGCTGTGCCACTGCTCGACAATATGTTTGTCTGAAATACTGCAATCTGCACTCCATATGGTCTTATACTATTGTGGATGCAGAATTGAGGCTGCAACCACACCCCTGAAGCTGAAGAAACTGACGGATTGGCCTACAGGCCTGCGTGAGATGCTCCATTCAAAGTTCATATGTGACTTCCTTTTCCTCCTACATCATGTTGATCACTCAGACTGATGGCAGACCACTTTACATATATGGCAACAGGCACATATGACTCAGCAGACATCTCCCATCCCAGCTCCTGCTTTGCAAGGGACATACCTCAAGAATGTGGCTGTGCCACAATTATTATAAGCCAAACTGCAGGCACTGCCTGACATGGCATTTCAGATGATTGATGAAATCCTGATGTTCCTCCCTGGATGGAATGTGAAGTGTGGGAACAACTTCGAAGGCAATTGGTGGAGTGGTACAGGGGACGGCCAAGAGATAGAAATATGGGCAATGAAATCACTCCTCCAAGCAGGCTGATATTTTCAGGTGCGTTCCAACTCTTCGCTGCTCTCACTGTCCCTGAAAACTAACTATTGATGCAGGATCTCTGGCCTACAGAGAAATCGCTGATGAATAGGTCGGCAAATGAGTCATTGGATGATGAGGAGGTGAACATCCTCTGCTTGATAGAGAAACAATTGAAGATGGAGGAGGAAGTGGAGGTGATGATCCAACACTGTTGGATCTGCAAAGTGCAGCTATGTGCACTGCTGAACCTGCCTGTGAAGAGGATCAAAGGTGGAGAATTGTAATAAATTATTGCATTATCATGAAAATGTATATGATACAAGTCTATTGGATAACTATTTGCATGTTTTGGCTCTGATCATTGAGAAATGTGATATCTGTGAGCAGTTGTTGGGGCTGGACTCTAGCGGTGTCCTGATACCACAGAAGGTGCAGCAGGTTCTTTGGAGACTATCTGAAGAATTTGACTTGATGAACATGTAAGCATAAGCAAGGGTTACCCTGTGTTGAAACTTGTTATGGTAAAGGGGGGAATGTCCAGTGTGGCATGTACCATTTGCTATATATACTGTGCAAGACATGCCCAATCTCCATTTGCTTTTTCAGCTTCATGGACAGGTGTCTGGCCTGATCTCTGTCCAAGCCCTGTTTTAGGCAGCTCGATGGTCACTCAGATCTGATTGATGAGTGATCTGACAACTTCACCACAGGGATGTTATCAGGATTCACTGACCTGTTGGACATGCACATCCCACATTGGGGTTTTTCAGACTTGTCGGACATATATATCCCACAACCACTGATGGTCACCACCTTTCCAAAGGCATATTGCTACCTGTGGAAAGTCATTTGCCTTACCACCACATCTATCTTAACCACCTTCACTGGCATCAATGGTCCAATCTGTCAGGCCACCACATTCGTGGCCCAACCCCTTCACCTACAGTGGCAATCGAAAGCTGCCAATTGATTGATTCACCTGATGGTGGAATATCAGAGCAAGTGGCCACTGGAATGAATTCAATCATCCATACTCTTGTTCATTCACTCACTCACACATAATGCCATGCTCGGCCAGGTACAGAGTTCATGGCCAGAAAGCAGTGACAATTAGAGGCAGAGGGGTCGCAAGTATGGAACTCATGCATTCCTTGTAAGTTTTTTCATTCATGTTCAAGGAAGCTATTTTGATTTGCCTGTCAACTATATACCTTCACAGCTAGGGCAGAGTGTCTGACACCTGTGCCAGAGCCACTATTCACAATATGGATGGAGATGAATGAGACTTTATTCCACATGATGGTGGATTATGGAAACTAGTTTTTGGCAGTGGGGTGGGAGTAGAGGTGGGGCTGCTATGCACTTCAAAGAAGGTAGCCACCTGCTGCTGAAGCCCCTTCATGGGTGCTGAGTGGAAAGAAGCTTGTATTTTCACAAAATGATGTGTTCTTTGTGCCATGAAAAAAAAATCACAGAATAAATATGGGTCTCATACTGTATGGAAGAGGGAAGGTCAAGCACACTATGTACCTTCTGCTGCATGTACCATGCAGAGCAAGCCCGATCTCTGTTCATTTCTTCAGCTCCATGGACCAGCATTTTGCCTGAAAATGCCACCATGGTTCCAGGTGGATATTTCAATCACAAACCTTGTCAGAGAAAAATGAGATCTAAACTGTCATACTTGCCGATGGTGAGCAATTGATCAAGCCACTCTGTGTGACCTTTTCCATCCACACGATAGGGGCTGGATTAGTTTACCATGACTGACAAGGTGTTATAACTGGAAGGCCAGAGTTGGAGTATGATCTGTATGTCCTTGTAACCCTCTGCTCTGCTCTTCTGCTACAAGTGCAGGATCACTTCATGACCGAGCACATACATTTCTGGATGCATGATGCATATGGCTGTGGACAGTAATGCATGTGCTTCGCCCATGGCAGCCAACCATGCTCTGCATTCCACTCCATTTCATCCCTTTCTCAAGTTAACTGAGATGTCGATTCAACTGGTGTGATGCTATAAGTGGGAAGTGGGGAAGGTGTTATCATCCTAGACTAAGTGGCATTCATGAATGATGCCTCACATTGTGACCCTGCTGAAACCACCCAGAAGAGATGTTGATCACCTCTGTGAGCTCTGAGCCCTGTCAAAAGTAATTTCGATCCATTCTCCATAAGTGCCTGTTGTCAGCAGAAGTCATGCTGGAGTAGAGCATCTGTTGCATCATTTTGCAGTTCAACCACATCCACTCCTATTGGAGACAAATCGGTGAATGGTGTGAGCCAGTGATAGATCTGAAAATACTCACCTGGTTTACCTTACTGATCACCTGTGGAAGATATCACATGATGACGTTGCCATGTTTGTCAATGAAAAGGGTTAGTTTATCAACCACTTGGAAACTTGTGAGCAATAGCTTGCCCATCATGGTCTGGTGGGCAATGTCAAGGTCTGCTCCACTGCTAACTCCGACAGGAGAGCATGCGAAGGGGGTACTGGGTGGAGGTCAGAGGGTTGAGGACTTCAGCTTCAGCGACTTGGGATGAAGCGCTGTGCCCTGGTGATCCTGGGTCCTTGTATTTCAGAGGTCAGGCAGAAGGGGTCAAAGGGATGGAGACAGAATCCATCAGACAGGAGGGAGGACAGAGAAAAGGAGATAGCAGAGAAGAAGAAAGGACTAAAAGACTTTAATATTCGAACTGAGGAGTAAGTCCTCAGCGGATTGGACTTATATACAGGAGAGTGGAGGTGGTACAGTATGTACGAGCATATGGTACAGAGGCAGAACCATGTAGAGGGGTATTTAAGCAAGCTAAGTGAGAATGTGGTGTAAATGGAGAATAGAGAGATGGAGAATGGAAAGACAGAGAATGGAACCAGGTACCGGCCTATGAACAACCAGCACCGCAGTTGGAGTGGAGTTGGAGCTATTGGTATAGAGTATCAAGACGAAGATGAAGAGAGTCTAAGTATGAAGCAGAGTAAGCAGAGTATGTGTGGGATAGAGCAGAGTTGTCACGGTCATGACAGTATCCCTCTCTTAGGGCCCAAACCCCTGAGGGCTTGTGGACCTAAGCACGGTGGACACGAGACAATGCGGAGTTGCACATAGTGCGGCAGAGTTTAAAAATGGCAATCACTATTTAGGGAAGCGCATCAGGCAGATCAAACTCCAACCCTTACCACTACCCTCGACATGGCATGCGACTGGGCCAATGCGAACGAGGATGACCTCCTCACCGACTCGGACAACAATGCGTCCCTTGCTGCTGAGAAGACTGCAGAGAAGGCAAGGCAGGTGACGGAGGAGAAAGAGCGATGGGAGTGCATTCATGAAGGAAAGAAACGTGAGCACAAGGAGGTACATGGCATATATAGCGTGGTGCCACAGCTAAAGGTAAGGCCGATAGCATTGATGAGTGGAGGAAGAGGAGCAGAGGTGTCACAAGGAGAAAGAGTGACGACGCAAAGAAGAACAAAAGCATGTTGAGGAAGAGCAGTGGCATGTCAAGGAGAAATGCAAGCGCCAGGCTGAGAAGCGGTGCATTGTGGTGGAATGAAGACAGGCAGCAGCAGTGTCAACAGCAGTGAGCGAGACACAGGCAGAGGGCACATTGATGGGACTGGTGGTTGGAGTGTGCACGCATTGCATGCAGCTTGGCCAGCCATCTGGGTGTAAGGCATGGGCCAGTGTGAGGAGAGTGACAGTGTGTGTGCCATGCCAGGTGGCACATAAGTGCTGTAGTTGAAGTGGGGCATGTGACAATTCTGAGGTGGAAGGGGCAAGGAAGCGGAGGAGGGCAGGGTCGCCCAAGATGTTGAGAAAGCAGACACGGACCTCCACTGAGGTTGTTGCCAGTGGCGAGAGTGCAGTGGACGAGATGGAGGGAGCGGGGGATGATGAGGGTGAGGGTCTGGTACCCTGCCAGCTCCTGGAGGCTGCAGCTGAAAACTGCAATGCTCTGGGTATGCTGGCAGAGGTGCTTGGCAAATTGGAGGAGAGACTGGGTGGATTATGGGAGTTGGAGAGGGCACAAATGGAGGTGGAGGTGTGCCAATGGGACGAGACATGGAGGATGCAGTTAGCACAGGAGTGTCTCGTCAAGATATTTGAGAAGTTGCAACCTGACTTCATTTAGGGAAGTTCACAGGGCAAAACAAAAGTGGCCCCAGCAGAGTTGGAGGTGGAGGTGGAGAAAGTAGCAGGAAAAGGGAAGAAAAAGGAAAAGGGGAGCGATAGGGACAGAAGCAGAGAAGGCAAGGGGAGCAGTGGCAGCTCCTCTGCCTTGTAGGTAGAACATATTTGTATTCAATCGGAATGGACTGGGTTTGGTTATGAGTAGTCGGAATTAAGGATGAATGAAAGAACCAGGTTTATCGGGGTACTTAGCATGGAAGTCTGCTAACAGTTCACTAGCATGATCCAATTCCATTGCAAGTAACCAAGATGTTTCGTCACTGGTACCTTCATAGCCTGACCACTTGACTAAGTAGAGGATGTTGCAGTGCCGCCTCCGGTCGACCTTAGAGTTGAGAATAGCTTTGATCTCATACTCTAGGTTTTCATTGATCTGTATTGGAGGTGGTGGGGTTTGCATGCAATTAGGGATTTTATTCAGAATACAAGGTTCCAATTGGGAGATGTGAAATACCGGATGGATGGCTTTCATGGAGTCCAGTAGGCAGAGGGTGAACACATGTGAGCCAGGTCTGACAATGATCAGAAATGGTCCTAGGTACTTGTCAGAGAGTTTCTGGGAGGGCTGCATAGAGTGGAAGTACTTAGCCTTGACATATGCCTTCTCGCCAACTTGGAAGTCAGGTGGAGCAAGGCATCAGGCATCGGTGGGGCCTTGATATCACTGTTAGGCCAGATCCATTTCAGACCAGAGGTACTTGTGGAGCTCCTCCAGGTTGGCAGTATATTCTTGTGCTTGAGCAGAGGTGGTGTCAATGGACAGATTGGGGTGATAGCCCTTATTTGTGAAGAAGGGCAAAAGACCTGTTGTTGCACTGGGCGTATTGTTGAAGGCGAACTCCGCTAGTGGCAGGAGGTCAGACCAATTGTCTTGTTGGTAACTGCAGTAAGTGCAGAGGTACTGCTCCAACATCTGGTTAGTCCACTTGGTCTGGCCATCACCTTCAGGGTGGTATCTGGAGGTGAAGTGAAGGGTGATACCAAGGGCCTTACCGAGGAAGCAGAAGAAGTGGGAGATGAACTCCAAACCTCTATTGGAGGTGACATGATTGGGTACTCCATGCTTGGAGAAAACATGGGTCATGAAGTCTTGCACTAACTGTGGGGCGGAGATCGTGTCATAGGTCGGTATAAATACCGCTTGTTTGGATCTACAACCACTAGGATAGTGGTGTAGCCAGAAGACAGAGGGAGGTGCTCGATGAAATCCATGGAGATAGGATTCCATGGGTGAGCAGGGATGGGGAGTTGCTTGAGCAGCCCATAGGGGTGGTGTCGTGGAGCCTTTACTCAGGCACAGGTGATACAGGAGTGGACATAGTCCTTGATGAATATCCTTATACCGGACCAGGTATATTCTCTGTGGACCAGCTCCAGGTGCGGTTGACGCCAAAGTAACTGGAGAAGGGATGGTTGTGCTTTAGGCAGAGAATGTGGAGAGGGAGATCTAGGACGTCCAGGACATAAATCCTACCATCAAGACGGAGAAGTCCTTTGGGGTCCATAGACCAGTGGGGATCAGAGGGGTCAGAGAGATGGTGTTGAGCCATGGGATCGGATGATAGGGACAATCGGATATCAGAGTGGATTTGCACTATGTCGACAGTGACAGAGGCGCAGAGTGCGGGATCCAGGAGGTAGGTGGTTCATAGGGATGATGCAAGCTGTTCCTGGGTGAAGATGGGGCAGAAGTTGTGAGAGTTAACACGAGCATAGTCGCTATCCCCCTCTTTTGGGTAGACGTCCCAGTGTCTAGTCAGAGCGTCAGGTTTCCCACTGAGGTGGCCAGGGCAGAAGTGGACAGCAAGGTTGAACTGACAAAGATACTCTGACCAGCAGGCTTGCTACCTGGTCAGGAGCTTGAAGGAAGTGAAATATTCCAGGTTTTTGTGATCTGTGACCACATCAACCAGAAGAGCGGAGCCCTCAAGATAGTGGCACCAATGGGTGAAAGCCTCAAAGATGGCCAGGAGTTCCTTATCATGAGTATTGCAGTTCAACTCCAGAGAGGTCAGCGTGCAGGAGAAAAAGGCGACTGGGTAGACCTCATTGTTGGAGCAAATGATGGAGAGGATGCTGGCGACGGCATAGTCGGAGGCATCAGTCTCAATGATAAGGGGGGCATCGGGCACCCAATAGGTAAGGATAGGTGCAGAGGTGAAAGTAGTCTTGAGGGCATTGAAGGTGGAGCAACAGTCATCGGTAAAGTTCCAGGGAGTGTCTTTGCGAGTTAGGCAAGTGAGCAGGATGACGATGTCAGAGTAATTATGAATGAAGTGGTGGTAGAAATTGGTGAATCCAAGGAAGGATTGAATGTCCTTCACCTTCCGGGGTTCTGGCCAGTCGGAGATGGTCTTGACCTTGTCGGTGGACATGGAAAGGCCATTGGTGGACAGGTGAAAGCCAAGGTATTCAATGAAGTCGGTGTGGAACTCACACTTCTTTGGCTTGGTATACAAGCCGTGTTTGCGGAGGCGTCAGAGGACTTCGCGGATGTGCTTCTTATGAGACTTGGCATCGGAGAAGTAGATGAGGATGTCATTGAGATAGACAATGATGCAGATGTTGAGGAGATCACTGAAGATGCTATTCATGAACCTCTGGAATACCACAGGGGCGTTGGTGAGTCCGAAAGGCATGATGCATCACTTAAAGGAGCCATAGCAAGTGTGAAAGGTGGTCTTCCACTCATCGCCTTTGGTAACACAGACCAGATGGTATGCATGGCAGAGGTTGAGTTTGGTGTAGATGCATGCCTTGGACAGAGCATCCAGGAGGTTAGAGATAAGGGGAAGCAGGTAGCAATCCTTTTTGGTGAGTTTGTTGAGGCTGCGGAAGTCAATGCAGAGATGGAGCGAGCCATCCTTCTTACAGACAAAGAGAACTGGAGCTCCATGGGCGGAGCTAAACTGTTGGATGAAACCATAGCTGAGGTGCTCGTCAAGGAACTGACAGAGCAACTCAAGCTCGGTTTGGGAGAGAGAATAGATGGTACCTAAGGGAGGAGAAGCTCCTTTCTCCATGTCGATCTTGAGATCGAACTCCTGGTGCGGAGGGAGTTCGGTTGCCTTGGACTTGCTGAAGATGTCAGCAAAATCATGGTAGTCTGAAGGGATACTGGAGAGATCTTGTGGAGGTTGCAGAGATGCAGGGGTAGCTGCACGGAGCTTCACATGATCCTTAGGGCGAAGGTACATCATAAATTGCAAGCTACCTTCAAACTTGCATGCATGGACATAGGCTGCGGCGTTGATGAAGGAGATATGAGGAGCAGGTGCATCGGAGAAGAACAGAGTTGAGGAGCCAGGTGCACTGTCGAAGACAGGTGGCAGTGGAATCTCAGAGGAAGGTACCTGGTGTGTTGGCACTTGTAGTGGACCCATTCGGAAGCTGATATGGCCCAATACCCAGTCAATCAATGAATTGTGGTGGGTGAGCCAGATATGTCCAAGGACTAGGATGCAAGAGGAGTCCAATGGAGTAACAAAGAATGTCTCAGAGGTGACGTCGCCAGATGGAAAGTGGAAAGAGAGGTTAACAGCATAGGTTATTGTCGTGTTGGATATTCCATCAAGAAAGCGGAGTTGTAGTGAAGGGACAGAGTAGGTTTCAAGGGCATGTTTATTTATAAAAGTGGAATCTACAAAACAATGTGTCAAGCCAGAATCAACTAAAGCGGAGACGGAGGAGATGGGAGATGATACAATATGTACATCAGGGGTCAAGGATTTTGGGTTGGAAAGAGTGGACGCATTGAGACAAATCTCCATAGGGGCACAGCCGGAGTCAATGTGGTCTTCAAGTTATGTGGAGTTTTGGAAACCACTGACTATTTTTTTGTCTCCTTGGTGGAGGTGGTCATGTCAGCAGACAGAGCAACCATGGCAGCTTTAGCCTTCACAGCCTTGGAGGTCTACTTAGGACATTTCTTGGCATTGTGGCCAGGCTCACCGCAAAAGAGACAGAGTTTGTTGTTGAGACACTGCTGGCGCTTCTCTGGAGTCAGCTTCCTGTCCTTGCTGAGGTGGGAAGGGTTGGTGGAGGACGCTTTGGGTGTCAACAAGTTGGCGGAGTTGGAGGGTTTAGGGGAAGCCGACTGCGAGGTCGACTTTGAGCCAGAGTTGTGGGAATTGGAGGATGAGGAGTTGCTGGATGGCTTGGAGTCTGGCTTGGACAAGGTGGGGGGGATGGGTTTGGTCTGGCAGACGAGTTCTGACTTGCGCTCCCAGTACCTAGCATTGATAGTCTGGGCTAGGGCGCAGAGCTCGGGCAGAGTTGGAGGCTTGCCCACCCAGGAGATCTCATCCTTGATCCAATCAGGGAGACCATTATAGAAGATGTGGTAGAGGGCTCTGGACCTGTAGCCACAGACTTGGCTTGCCAATTGGTTGAATTCAATGACATACTTATTCATCTGCTGGGTATCTTTCATCACCAGACTGTCTAGGTGGTGCTCTGCATTGCCGACAGGGTCATGCGGACCGAAGTTCTCATGGAGTTTGCGGATGAACTTGCAGTAATCGTCCATCCAGACAGGGTGAAGGATATCATCATAGGAGTTGAGAATATTGGGCTCAAACCACTCGAGTGCCATACCAGTCAGGTATGACTGCACAAAGGTGACCTTCACCTGATTAGTCTGGAACGCCTTTGGGTGGTCCTGGAAGTTGAGCTTGCACTGCACCAGGAAGGTGCAGAGTTTCTTCTGGTCCATGCCATTGAAGGTGTCGGGCTCATGGACCTTGGTGTGAAGTGACGATGAGGATTTGTCAGATTTAGCTGACTTGGCCAAGGTTGTGATAGCCTTCATCAGCACTAATATTGGGGCAGCTTCGGGGTCGGGAGATGTGAATAGATCCCTGATAGGGATGTCTTCATTTTTATCGTTATCATCATCCACATTGTGGTCATCATTGCTGCTGTCACCGTCACCAGGGTTGGGGTCGTTCCCAGGGTCCGATGGAGGTGGGTTGGGCAGGGGACAACAAGTAGACAACATCGGGGTGCGGGGGTCGCCTGCCAGCTCATCCAGAGTGGCATGACAAGAGAATGAGAGGAAGTCACCTGCACTGGAGTCAATTTGACTCAGCATGTGAGGTTCTTCATCAGGGAGGGTGGTAAGGACAGAAGTTGGAACTTCTTGTGCATGGGAGCATGTACAAGTCTGAACAGTATGGGACATGATAAGTAAAGTGGAATTGACAGTCTAAGTTCGAATATACTGTCAAGGTCCGCTCTGCTCCACTGCTAACTCCAACAGAAGAGCACGCAAAGGGGGTACTGGGCAGAGGTCGGAGGGTTGAGGACTTCGGCTTCAGTGACTTGGGGTGGAGCACTGTGCCCTGGCGATCCCAGGTCCTTGTATTTCAGAGGTCAGGCAGAAGGGGGTCAAAGGGATGGAGACGGAATCCGTTAGACAGGAGGGAGGACAGAGAAAAGGAGATAGCAGAGAAGAAGAAAGGACTAAAAGACTTTAATATTTGAACTGAGGAGTAAGTCCTCAGCGGATTGGACTTATATACAGGAGAGTGGAGGCGGTACAGTATGTACAAGCACATGGTACAAAGGCAGAACCATGTAGAGGGGTATCTAAGCGAGGTATGGAGAGCTAAGTGAGAATGTGGCATAAACGGAGAATGGAGAGATGGAGAATGGAACCGGGTACCAGCCTATGAACAACTGGTACCACAGTCGGAGCGGAGTTGGAGCTATTGGTACAGAGTGTCAAAATGAATAGGAAGAGAGTCTAAGTATGAAGTGGAGTAAGCAGAGTATGTGCAGGACAGAGCAGAGTTGTCATGGTCATGACAGGCAATCTGTTTGACAAACTGAAGTGATTCTAGCAATTCCTTCATGATGTTGAAGTCCTACAGGATATCTATGCTGCTCATATCATGTTAGATCTTCACACACTCAGGAGCTCAGAGGGAATTTGTGAATTGCATACAGGAATTTTTCCTTGCCTCCATAAGCTTTTCTACCATGCAATCAGCCTCACACACCAACCCAGGTGTTATGCTAATGTGCAGCAAAACTTGGTCTGATCCTGACATCTGGCAGAGCTCTAACATATAGTGCCAATGCATAAACTCAGCAGCATGATCTATAAATTTGAGTGGAGTGCCAGCAGAGGATGTTGAACTGTTTCTTCCTGTGTATGAATCCATGGGGTAGAGGGATGAGAGAAGAGAGAGAAAGGTAAAAAGAGGGTGCAGGAATCTGAAGGTCATCAGAGTTACTATGCCAACCCATGACCTAACTTGAAATGATTGCCAAAGTGGGGTGGATCAAGATGGTCTGCGACCATCTCTGTGACCATCTATCTATCTATTATAAGGCAGCTAATGTGGCATGTTAGAGCCACACTCACAACCTGATTGTATGTCACCACTGTCAGCATCCAGCCTGTCACCATGATGAGGCTTGTCCAGATATTGGACATTGGGGCACATATGCCAGTTCCATCCAGCACTGTGTCAAAAATGGTTTGTTCTATCTGATAAGTATTGACAGCTCAAGGCAGCTCCATTCATGACAGATCTGCAGTGCTGCTACAGTCATGCAGAATGGCAGGCTGTCAGAATCAGGTTGCTCTCATCAGGCATCCTTATGACTGGCTGTGAGATCAGGTCTATTCATGTTGTATTTATCCACCTACAATAAGACTGTAGACACATAGTCAGTTTTACAGTATGTATGGTCTGGCCTCAATAGAACATGGTGGAATTCTCTCTTTCCAAGTGCTCACATAACCAGAGGAAAGCCTCTATGGCATTGCGATACCAACCTTCCTCCTCATTCTGGGACATAGCCCATTCCAGATACTCATCCAATGAACAACCAGGAAGGTTGAGTTCTTCACAGAGCTGTTCCCTCAGCTCATTGTCTAGACCTATGGTGAAAGTGGTTTTAAAAATGATCATCCTAAAGGGACACTTTACCTACCGTCCTGGATGGAACTCCTTATGACACTGAGGACCTTTGCCATTTCTGGACTGGTCCTGGGGAAGTTCACAGGTGTAACAATAAGTGTACAGCTGGAACTTGAATCTGGCATGGTGTTAAGAACGGACTCCGGGGGTAACTCCGGAACTCCGGAGTTCGGACAGGACTTCGGCTTCACCGTATGTGGTGCGCCCTGTCACAAGTCCGGGTGTCCTGAATTTACGGAGGGTCGGGCGAAG
>JBBPMH010000544.1:0-22727 GCA_038090235.1 Pulveroboletus ravenelii
CGTTTAGGGTAGCCGATCTCGCGCCGTTTGCGACTAACGTTCAGTTCCAACGTAAGTCTTTTTCTATTCCTATCTCTTTGCGTATTTGCCTGTGATCGCTGGTACTGACACGATCACTTCTGGGCATCCTGGGTCTCTCCTACCTTCAGTCCTCTCGTGTGCCACTTCCCTTGAGCAATCAAATGACCCAGACAAGTCCCATATCCGTATCGTGGTCAACGATGGTCCTGTCCCTTTGACGGGTATTCGTGGTTGTCCGCCCTCATCGTCGGGGCTGTGCCCGCTCACAACGTTTATCGAGGCGCAAAAGGCGACGATCCAGGAGATCGACTGGGATTGGGGATGTTTTGGGGACTGGGAGGTGCCAGAGGGAAGCAAGTGGGAGACGTTTGGGGGCTGGTATCCAGAGAGGACCTGACTCTGACTCTGTTGTATATATGCCCGGGCCTTCATTAAGAGTACTCTGTTTTGGTGGCCAATACGTGCGTGTGCCTTAACATTCACTATGCACGACAATAATTGCATCCCCAATTCAACGAGCAAGGTGTGGTCAGGGATAATGGCAAGTTGCGCATCGGTTGCATATTCGGCCAGCGTGAGTGCTTGACTTCGAAGCAGGAGGGATAACATTGGGCAGCTGCTCTGCTGCCAGCCACCGGTGTGCGCCCGCGCCAAACCCGACTTTATGGAAGGTCGACAAGGTGACTTGGCAACTATCGCGTTGAGTTGGAGATGTCGCTCTCTGCGCAGGCTGCAAATCCAGCTGACTGGTGTTGGTGGGCCTCGCGCTCCGCACCCTATGTCAAACACGCATCAGTCATGACGCCCACGCTTTCTTCATCCCTACCCATGCACGCGCGTTGTCGATGCCTCGGTCGAGCCCGACAAACATAATGCCGAATCTCTAGCTTGGCTTTCCCCGTCCTCCCGAGTTCCAGTACACGTCTGATCGATTGATCCCTGGCACACAATTCTCGCTTCCCTGCACCTCCGCAGGCCCGCGCCCGTACCACCGACACCCAGCATGAAACAGCGAGGAATGAACTTTGGGCTGTCTTCAGGTCCCTCAAGTTTGGGCACGACGACGCATTGGATGGGTGGGGCGTAAGAGTCACTCATGGGACACGGAACGTATCGTAGCGACAACAAATTACAGTGGACGCATGTCATCTGCGACGTTGGCCAGGAGGGCCTACGCGAGTCGAATTAATCGGTCGATGCATGCTCACCACTCGATTTAGGCCCACGGATAACAGGGACCGCCATTCATCATGTGGTTGAGTGTTTCCAATCGGCATCCAGTCAACACCGGGAGCGATGACACCCGACATTCCGTCCTGATGTACGCAAATCATCGAGCGGTCCCAACCAGCTCTGCTCAGTCCACCCCTCCATCCCTCCTTTGTGACGCTCATCTCTGCTTTGCTAGCATTTGGTGCGTCAACCAAGCGGGACACGGCTCAAATTGAGAAGGACATGCAAGACTTGGATGGACAAGCAAAATCGCTCGATCCAAGCTCTTCCCAGCAGTTGCGCCAGCTTATTAGTAAGCGTCTCCCATGTAAATTGAGCCCACACATCACGATAGGGCATCCGCCAGCGACTAAGCTCGAGAGCGTCATCGAGAGCACAACTGCAGACACTACTTTCAGTTTTTGCGGTTCATCAACAACCCCGCGTGCTGCTGATGCTTCTTGCTGTCGCACCATCCCTTTCTTTCTTGTATCTTCTGCTTCTTCATGCCCGTGTAGGCAAGCCCTTCGTTCTCGTTCTCGGAAGGCAATACCGACACTGGTCGAGCACTTCGTATCTGATGTCGAGGACACGCTCAACAACCTCGTCGATAAGAAATCTCCTCTCACCGACGTTCACACAAACACGATCATCCAGAGGGATCCCGAAACACTCGACACTGACTCCCAGGAGCTAGGCACGCAGCTTCTGGCTAAGATTCTGGTACGGTCCATGTCAGTTCTTGTAGGGCGTTGGCACGTGGACGTTTCGTGGCATAGTCGTCATCCATTTCCAGCGTACCTACCCACGTGCCAGCCGCCGTTTCTTTCTCTCTTCTACACCGTCTTCATGACGCTGACCTCGTACGATGATACACACAGGAATCTGAGAAGAGCACTGCTGAACAGCTTGTCAATAATCTCGACAGCGCGTTCCAGGTCGCGAAGCAAGCACACTCCTCCTAAGTTAGGGTAGCAGCTGTTCTTCGCCCTCTCGGGCCAGATGCTAGCGCGTGCTGCGGGACTAGTCGTGTTGTAGGTTCAGTTTGCGTTGTGCGCCTGCTGCATGCGACGTGACCGCCGAGTCTAGCGCGCGGTACACGGCACAGGGCTTACGAAACGCAGAACAAGTTTCTCGCAACGCGTCCTTGAATAACCCCGTTACTATTTCTCTACCTTCATCCTGACCTGCGGTCTTTTGACGGACAGCGCGTATGGATTTGGAAGGGTCGTGCTTGGCCATTGTACCATTTACTCCTTCCCGCAGTGGCACTCGCCCTCACCTGGCAGATGGACTTTCAGGCCTTCAGGTCCAACACTGTCACCTGCCATTTGCGTATATGTACAATGCCGCACGGATGGAGAGGCAACACACAGTAATGCGCGTCACTGGCTGCTCACTGCCAGTCTCAGGAGAGAGGCGGTGACTTCTGCGGGCATTTCGGTCAGACCCTGCACACGTTTGTTGTCCCTCTTGATCTAGTCCCTGTCGACAGCATTTTCGCATCCCAAAACGCCTTCAGTACGTGGAAATCGATCAAAGAGCACACCCCTGGTATTCATCTACACGATTACCTCATACCGGGGCGGTCCCACAAAGAACTGCAAGTATCTCATTGATGTACTGATCTCATCTTCGCGTTCAAGGGACATGATACGTGATGTAACAATGATCGAGTGCTACCGGTGGTGAGCATGTATTTATATCGTCCACGATAACAATCTCCTCATAGTGTACGGATCCTCTCGCATCGCACATCAAGCAAAAAGGCAACCTCATCTTGCCTAGTGCAGGAGTACCACTATCCACAATGTATGGCACTACTACGATATGGTCTAGCCCCTGTAAGATGCGACATTCTCCCGCGGTCACTGGGATATTTGAGTATTATGACAAGACAGTGAGACCCTTATTGCTTCGGTGCCCCCGACAATCACGTTACCAAGAACCTGTTGATCGAGCGGACGAGACGGGACCAACGAAAAAAGATCATGAATGAATGCACGTCATGTTGCCACAACAGTGATTACGAGTAAAACAAAAAAGTTTAACAGTTGCAGCGTATAGTCGACATGAAGAACAACCTTGCTATGCGCTATACCTGCCATGACCCATCAGCAATCAATCGATTGCATCACTGGTCCAGCGCGCACAATTCCAGATCAGTGATGATGCATGTAAACCATGTGAAGACAGAAAATAAACACTCCTCTGCTGTATGAGCTCTGATTCCGTGGGGGTGGGTATGACGTGACTTTCAGAAATTGAAAAATGAACAAGGACGGCATGAGCAAGGATAAGGATGCGTAGAGAACGAAACGGGGAGAAAAAAAGCCATGATCGATCAAGAGAGTTGTGCACAGAATAGACTTCGTCATGTATCTATGTTGATGTTCATTCAGATGACAACCTAACAGAAGCACAACCTAAAGGCGTGTCAACAAAGCCAACCACTGAACGGCCGGATCATGACGAGTATATTCAACTGAGGTGGCACTCATAGGTTGTTTACCGGGTGCTGTTACCTGTCAAGGCAACTGCAAACCATCCAAAGATAGCCATCAGGAAGCGAACCATCCATGCCGAATCCACGCCAATGCCGAGACCGGGACGAAGTTGCATCGCGAGTGCAATGTCAAATTCAGGAACGGCTGAACGGTAAGCACGACGATGGGGATGGATCAGTGGCTGCAGGGTGGAATCGATACCACCACCTTCCCGTGAGGATAGACCAAGCACCGGGGAGTCAATCGCGCGGACTGACCAATCTGGCCGGGAGGTGCGCAAATCGCGCAGAGGAGCGCCGCAATCTCCTCTCTGCTGATCGAGTGGACGGGACTCCGAGGGTGGTGGCAAGGGTGGGTTATCGAAATGAGACTGATGAGACGCGTGTTCTTCAAGTGGGAGGTCATGAATGAGTGGAAGACGTGTCATGTCAAGCGCATCCTGGTACTTCTCGTCAGAATCATCCCACTCCGACTCCATGTCCGATACAGTATTGAAATAGAGGGGTTTATCTTCCGTGCGCAAGCCATGCATCTCCGCGGACCCCTCGTTAGGACGGAGTTCCCCGGCTTCTGTCTGAGGTAGAAGACGTCCTTCGCCCAAGAGATGACCCTTGGCCGTTGCACTTGCATTTTCCTGGGACCTTGGATGCCTGCAGAAATGCGGGAGTAACTCCCATGCCCTCTTCGATACGAGCATTTGAGATCGTACAGACTTGATGATGTACAGTGTCAAGGCGACACAAACCAATGCCAAAAACGCGGCTGCACAGGAGAACGCCAGAACTACAAGCGGTGTACTAGGAGTTTCGTCGGTCGCAACCTCCTGGTAATGGCCGACCACGGGTTCTGAAGCAGCTGGTTCATTTGCGACATGATCAGCTCGGGAGTCGACGAGTTCGTTTTTGGTGTCAAACGCATCCTCTTTGCCGGCAGTTCCCTCCAAAAGGGCCTCGAACGAGGGAATGCTTTCTGGATCAAGTTCGGAGAGATACTCGACCTGTTGCTTTGGCCCGTGAACCTGGAAGCGACCAGCGTCGAGTTTGAGGTCATCTGCAGGGCTGTAAAAGTCGCAGGGTAGCCCTGTCAGTCACCGCTGCTGACCCTGAGAAGCAAGACTGACCCTGGATCAGTCCGGAACGCGACCTGGAGAGCTGTTTGCAGTTTAGATGAGGTGGGAGCACTTCGGATGGAAATAACCGTCGAGCATGTGTCCACAGCATGATCCACATGAGGAGACTTACTAGTCGCTGAGGTCAGGGTCTGACAGTGTTGGGCGACTGGAGACGACGAGGGCGAACAGAGAGACCGAAGCGAGCAGAACGATCGTCATGGGGGCAACTCCTATGACCAAACGCGCTTGTTCTTTCCCTGTGAAGAGAGCGAAAATCAGACTCGCGGACGCTGACGTTCAGGATGCAGAACAAACTGCCTCGCGGTGGACACGCTGCAGGTCGCGTCCCCATTTGTACGGCTGGACTGATCACGTGATCCACAAAACAATTCCCCCTCACGGCCCAGGACGGACCGACCGCTGCTAGCCGCTCGACGCTGTGGTGGGTCTGCTGGCGTTGACGAACGTTGCCCCGAGCGAGCTGGGCTGTATCTTGGACAAGATCAGCGGCGGCTTCGTTTATCCTGAAAGCAGTCCGAATGAATGGCGCGAGGTAGCCCGTTACACCCGCGCCCTTCCTTTCACCCCCCAAACGACCCGGCGACGTACCGTGACCTGCTCTTTTTCGAAGAGAGACTGAAGACAAACGCTGCGTCCCTCCAGCGACGGAAATCGCGATATCAATGTGAGCAGCATTCTTCTCGCAGCATCCCTGAGCTAACCACCTGGCAGTGTTCCTGCTCCACCTCGTCCTTGTCATTGCCTTTCTCTTGTCCGAGGTCTTACTGCAGACCTCGTTTCTAGATATACCTTATACCCGCCTCCTTCGGCGTATTCTTCCAGACGCGTATGGAACGGTGGCGAGCGTGAAGCCACATCCGTACTTTGCTTCTGGTCTGTTGTTCGTTGCGATCACGACTCTGCTCCTCTTCTTTGCCAGTGGCATGTATTCGGAGAAGATTGCTTACGCTAATCGGTATGAGGCACTGCTTTCACTGCCCATCAGAACATTCTGATCATGCGCGTTCTCGAAGCTACGTCCCTCACGCAAACAAAGCATTGCGGTCCTTCAACATGTACCTCAACGTCCGCAGACCGCCGTTGCGGTCGAAAATTCCCCCGAATCCGTTTACGCTTCTTTTTCCGCGGCCAGAAGCATCAGACGGAGCCGCAAGTCAGTCCCTGACACGGTCGTCACCCTCATCACCCACCGACCGCGGCACGTCTGTACCCATCGCCCCAATCCCCCCTGCGGCGAACCCTCGTGGTGAACTGATTTTCTCCTCTCGCATGGATCGGTCGTTTCGCGAGTCATACGAACGCTACCGCGCGGCCTTTGAGCGGAAGCGACAAGAGCGAGAGCGGTCGGACGCGATGCAGACCTGGATGGGCTGGCTGCGGTCTCAGATGCGGTGGAACAAGCCGCTTGTTGTGCACCCCTCGGCGGCGCCACGTGTACGGACGACTTCTTCGTCCACAAGGGGGAGGGGCGCTGGAAGTGTGTTTCCAACGCCCTCGTCGTCTGGAAGGTCTAGCCCTATGACAAGAGCCTCACGACGGGGGACGCCTGTCGTACGTGTTTCGAACGCTCTGCCCCGCAAATTAATGAAGAGGTATCCTTGACAGCCACAGTCGACCAGCTGACGATGTCCAACACGTCACTCTGCCGATGCATCTGGTGGAGGGGGGGGGGCAGCTGTAGGCATGGTGGACCGTGCTGGACGATGTCGGCGACGGTGTGCGCGCGCGGGAGGACGTTGACGGCAGGCGGAGTGCGAATCTTCAGGGCGAGAAGCAGGACATTAGGTTTCCGATTTTCAAAAAAGCAGAGTGTAGAATTGAATGAGAATGATATTGATGCAAGAGGTACGCATCAAAGTGCGGGGGGCTCACCCGATTGTAGAGAAGGAACGTTGGACGATCTTGCTGGCGCGCACGACGACGACTGCCAGAGAAGGAGCAGAGGACGAGTGCCCCGTTACGTAAGAGCTGTTGCGGGCACATTTTGGACAGGGCGGCGCGCGACGACTGATATTCGATCGCGTCCATATGCCCTTCAGTCACCACTCGCATTCCGGCCAGTTCTGCAGGCATGCCTCGGGAACCCTAGAGGAGGTCGTCTTGGAGGCCATCAGGCAGGGCTTCGAGGTATATGGCCTTACCGAGCACGTTCCACGGTACAGGCCTGACGACCTGTACCCCGAAGAGGTTCCTCGTTGCCTAAAGCGTGCCCGCACTCGACTCATTCTCCTCGCGTTTAGGCAGGGTTGTCCCCTCATTTCCTGATCCAGCAATTCACAGACTTCTTGGACGAAGCCCACAGGCTCAAGTCTGCATACGCCCCCCAAATCACCCTCCTGGTCGGCTTAGAAACCGAGTTCATCACAAACACAGATCTCGAAAATTTGGCTGCCCTTCTCAGTGACCACTCAGGCCGCATTGAATACATCGTTGGCTCCGTACACCACGTCAACACCATTCCAATTGACTTTGATCAACCCTCGTTCGAGAAGGCGCTGCATGCCTTCGCCGTCACAGATGCAGTGGCTGAGATGAATGCCACGGGAAAGGATTCCATGGACAATTTCCTTTCGGCATACTTTGATGCGCATTACCGATTGCTGGAACGTTTTCGCCCGGAAATTATCGGTCACCTGGATTTGTGTCGGCTCTACAACCCAGAATTGCGTTTCTCCGAATTTCCGAACGCATGGGATAAATTAAAACGAAACGTTAAATACGCCACCCACTATGGCGCTCTTTTCGAAGTCAACGCGGCCGCCTTGAGGAAGGGTTGGCAGACTTCGTACCCCGGAGAGGATGTCGCTGCAGTGCGTGGGCCAAGATCGCCCCCCCTTTCTCTCTCCTCATGGGTGTCCATAGTTGATCCTCGAGCTGGGTGGTCGCCTCGCCCTCTCCGATGATAGTCATGGGCCCCATCGCGTGGGAGAAAATTACCTTCGAATGCGAGATTACTTGCGTCACCTGGGTGTCAAAGAACTCTGGTATTTGACCCGCACGCCGAACAGCATCGCTTTCGAACGGGGTCTTTCGGCGAAACGCGTCTCTGGCGAGTGGTTTGAGCATGGCTTTTGGAAACGCGCCGCCCCACCAACCCAAACTTAAAAGCCGCACGAAACAGCCCATCTAGTCTATTTGTCAAGGTCGGAGCTTATTCCCCGCCTGCCCAGAAAGCTAACCCCGGAAAGTGCATTTAGCTGTGCACTCTGGGTATTTTCATACGCTAGATGACACCCCCTTTTTGAACCATATTCTGAAAGCGACTATGATAGTCCTTTGCCCTTCGTGCTTGGTTTAACTTATTTGCCCTACGTGTGAGGGCATTGCCTCTATTCTGAGTCATCCTTGCCGGCAAGACCCTCACGGCGAACTTGAGGTCATGGTCGCTCCATTTGCGCCCTCTTTCACGACTGCAGTAATGTGCCCCCTTCATTCGCGCCGCCGCTGCGGGTGGTCGTGAGTCCTCTGCGCTACCCTGCTCTCACGAGTGGGACTCGCGGGAGTAGTGCGAATAATCTTAATCCTGCTTGTTCCCGATATGGCTAGCTCCGTTCTTGCGTAGCTATTACTAGACGAGCCCCTCAAGGCGGCTCATTCGGTGGTCAGGCTCGTTTTAGACATTACATTCTTGTCTCATTTCGACATCCAAGACGTAAACTGACATGCCACATCATTTCTTGACAGGTTAGCAAAGCGCGGCACGTCTTCCCCACTCTTCCTCCTCCCATTATCATCAATAGCACCACCTCTCTCCAATATTTGTTGGAACAAGGTCAGAATTTACAACAAAATGCTGCGGGTATCATGCAGAATGGTGATCGCAAGACCCGGGAGTAGGTGATGGTGTTTCGGTGCGTATCGGAACTTGGTCCATCCCGGGGGCGGACTCCGCGATGGCACATTCATTATCAGGTGTGACGATGCATGACAGGGTTGTATGTATGATCCTCCGACCCTCTTAAAGGGCTCGGATCTGGGCATCTCATCAGATGGATGATCAACTGTTTGGTGCACACGAAACTACCCTGCTTGTCGACATTAAATCCCACCCCGCACATCGTACAGATCTTGGATGAGGGCAACCTGAGAACTGGGGCTGGGGCAAAACGAGATCTACTCTTGATTGCCCGGAATCCAAGGCAGTGGAGAGGTATAAAACTTGGTCTACACCCTTCTCGAATCATCTCAACGAGCTACGCCAGTTCCGAGCTTCTCATCCGCACGCACGTCTCCTTGCACGCTCTTCTACGTCTGCTCCAACCTCTCCTAATCTATCCGAAACGCGTACGCTCCTTCTTTCCTCCTGTGTCCCGTGTTTCTTCTCACTCGGGCGTGGGGGGAACAGAGACTAACATGTGCTACCGCGAAATGCAATGCATCGAGTTCTCGTGCACGCACAAGGAGCCTTACACTGAGAATAAGGTGGGTGCTTGCTCGCGTTTGTGCGTTGTTCCACGCTTTGCTAAGAATGGTGTTTACCTAGGTCGATTGCGGGTCCAATCGATGCCGGTACAGCGCTCAGCACGTACGACCGTGTATTGGATGTTCGACGACGTGCTCACAAATGTTTGTTTGCCCGGTGCTTTGCGATCCGCGGAATGGTTTGGCTGACTTGGTCTTCTTTCTCTCCGCTAGGATGGGCAGGGCCCAACCGAAAGTTGGCCAAAAAAGGGATTTGATATGCCCTCATTGTGCGCGACAACAAGCTCCTTCATAAAGAATTGTTCTTGCGACCCTTTTCCACTATATCCACCCTTCCCGTCACTCCTACCTCATGATGTATCATGTATCAATGATGTCTATTATGTTATTTTCCCCCTGTCCCAAACGTGAGCGGTCCCTGCTTTGAGCTCACCTTTGTGCGTGTGGAACAACGTCCGATCAGCTAGGCGATGGAGATGATGGCAGCGCTTTGTGCCGCACGTTGACAACGAGGGAGGAGGGGAGGAGGGGCCTAACTAAACTGGATGGGTGGCCATGTGCAGGCGAGGCTGGATATCTGACGGCGTGCGAGTGAAACAGACACGTGGGGAGAAAAAAAAAAAAATAACGACGGGACTCAGGTTGAGGGCGTATGTGAGTGTGTGTAAGTGTGGTGCGGGGTGGGGTGGGGTCGAGTGGGTCGAGCTTGTTTTGCAAATGGCGTATAATATGGATGACGCTTCTCCAGGTGCTATGGACCGGGTGGAGCCCTGGCGTCGGCTGCCGGAGCGAAGACGTCCAAGTCGGACATAAATAATGAATTGGTTTCGTTTCCGGCTTCGAGAGCCAGCACGAATCGAAGCCGCGGTTCATGATCCGTAGACAAGAGCCGAGGACTGTGAATGCTCTACTAGCTATTGGATATGATGCCAACGTGGAGATCCTTGCCCACTGCGTAGGACTGCCCCGGGCGGTGTGATGTCCCATGGCAGGAGGGATAGACTCGATGCGTACATGCTCGCGACTTGGTGGCTGACGAGACACGAACATCGCTCGCAAAGGGTGGCAAGTCACGAATGTCAGACAGGGGTCATTTTCCCATAAAAAGGCACTATCCAGCCAAGGGAAACATCCATCCATCACGCTCTCTTCCGGCGCCATTTAGTATCTGCGACTGATACAGCCTACAGACGACTCCACGGACACTGACCCAACAGCGCTCCTCCCATAAATCATAATCCGCGTGCCCCCCCACCCATTTTTTATTTTCTATTGGTCAACAATAGTAACAGATCGATCAATGTCGGTGCTTCCACGCAGTCTCGATTCTCCTCGTGCACAGGCGACGTTCCTGCGCACCATTCCAGCCATCAGATCGCGATGTGCCCAAGTACACGATCTCGCGAAAGAGGGTGCACTCGAGTACTTTGAGTACGACCCTGAAAGGCTGGATGCAGTGATTGAGTTTTGTGCGGCCATCATGGAGGTACGTCCTGTCGCCCTGTGTGTGCCATCCGTCTCCTTTTTTCCATCTCATTGGCTTTTCTCCCCCCCTCTCCTCATCCTTGTCGAACCACCGAATCGATACTCATTTCGTCAGAGAGACTTTGCGAACGCGTTTGACACCGTAAGTGAGACACATCCCTTTTCAAATTTCGTCGTACCGGGAGTTCCCGGTGCTCCTCCACCCTCCGCCCCCAGGCTCGTCACGGCGATGCCATCCCGGTGGCCAACTTTTAACAACGGCCGGCATCGCATCCTACCTTCTCCATCATCACGTGACGTATCTGTTGACGTCCCTCCTTCTCTACAGATACCGCCTCATGGCCGATGGCGCCATCTCGATGCTGGCCGACCCCGCATTGCACCCTTACTCCAGGACTGGGACGTCGCCGGTGTCGACACGACCGAACAGTGCAAACGCCTCCTCGATCTCTTTCTTGTCTCCGTCCTCCTTGACGCCGGCGCCGGAAACGATTGGACGTATACTGAACCCGGCCCCGGGCGAAACAAATACGCACGCTCGGAAGGCCTCGGGGTTGCCAGCTTGCACATGTTCACCGCAGGTCTCTTCTCGGGGTCTGAATCACAACCCCATCGCGTGGACGGTACGCCTCTTTGACCACACACTCATCCTCCCTTCTTTCACGATCGTCCAACGTTGGGCTGATGTAACGCTAAATGACTTCGCGATGAAAAAACAGCACAAGGACTTGGTCGCATCAATGTCGATAAAGTTGCCGAGGCGATGCAAGTCAGCGCCGCAAATCCGATGGTCGGTCTCCAAGGCCGGACCGCTCTCCTTGTCCATCTTAGCACCGCCCTCACATCGAACCCCCAATTCTTTGGACACGACGCCAGACCAGGAAACATGCTCGGTAAGTCACCTATTGCATCATTTGCCGCTACCAACCCCTTCCCCTCCCCCTTTTTTCGGCCTCGTGCGCGCCCCGTCCCCGCCTGTCATCGTGGGATGCGGAATGGATTAACAACACGTCTACAACACACAGATTTCCTCAAGGCACAATCCCAGTTGCAGGGTTCCATGCAACACGTGCACATTTCCGCCTTGTGGTCCGTTCTCATCGAAGGTCTCTCCACCATCTGGCCGTCCAGGTTCACGTTGGATGGCATCCCCCTCGGGGATGTTTGGCCCTGCCCCGCACTCCGTCAACCGGGCCAAGCCGAATCCGACACCTTCGTCCCGTTTCACAAGCTCACCGGCTGGATCACGTACAGTCTCGTTGAGCCCATCCAGAAACTATTGGGATGGACGTTTGATGGACTGGAGGACATGACTGGCCTGCCAGAATACCGCAATGGTGAGAGATTTCGATGTTGCTCCGTGGGACATCTTCGGGGGTGCTCACCGCTGACCTTTGCGCCAACATATAAAAAACCCACGCACACGAACAGGTGGTCTGTTGGTCGATTTCGGCGTTCTGACCCTTCGCCCAGGTGTATTGTCGTCCGAACTTATCCCCGACGGAAGCAACATCCCTCGGCTACCACCGTCACATCCTGCCGTAGTAGAGTGGCGCGCCATGACGGTCATCGAATTGTTCGTATCCACTCCGTCTCGAGATGGGTATTTTAAAAGATGGGATCAAAACGGCCAGTGACACTGACGTATGTGTATGATTTAAAATTTTTTAGAGATCGGATCGCGGACGGTCTTCGGCGGAAATACAATCTCTCTAGGGAATCGCTGACGCTGCCGCAGGTGCTGGAAAGCGCGACTTGGAAAGGTGGAAGAGAAATTGCGAGGAAGCTCCGCCCACCCAAGGGAGGACCTCCCATCGACATCATCAGTGACGGAACGGTCTTCTAGATGCTCAAGGGAGCAAGAGAGTATTTCGCAGGCAGAGTTGGGAGGAACGCCTATTCGCATGATTAGGCGGGGGGTTCAATAGCGTACGAGGAGCGCAAAGCGCTGGCAGAGAAGTTGTAACTATTTAACACAGGCTATTTCCACTGTCATCAGCGACGTTTGAGTTCTTTTGCGAGGCGATAGGAGAGAATAAATGCTATCATCGCCGCAATGCCTCCCAAGCTAAGCGGAGACGCCGAATGAACAAGATCAGGACAACGGTACAGGAGGGAAGAAGAGGGGGCGGGGGGATGGGCAGAACGCACCGAAAGGTGATGGCGATCGAATTGGGCTTAGTCTGTGAAACGTCGCCTGAGCGGGCGGTGAACAGCTGTCTTGCGGCATCCTGCGAAGCAGCGGTGATTGTCCCGTTACCACCAGATTGCATGTTACCAAGATGGTGGCCGTGTGGGGCGGATCTATCCGGATCAAAGATTGCAAAGATTATCGATGATAGACCGGTCACAAGAAATTGAGGCATGACGATAAACATATTGTGAATGCCCTGGAGGGGACCGGTACAAGGGTACACAAATATGGCAAAAAGCGGGAGGAAAGGTGGGGGTGTGAGTTATCCAGTCGCAAAGGTCCGAAGAACACAATCAAGGAGATGAACACGCACGATGATGGCACCGGCCTGGGCACTCAGACCGCTGGCCGACTTTCTTCCAGCCCCTGGAGTCTGTGTTATCGCATTTTCCTCCACAGAGGGTGGAGAGGGAGGGATGGTTATGTCAATCCTGCTGGCGCGTGCCCACGAATTTCCTGCCCCGAAGACCCTTGTGCGAGGGTCGTATTCGTCGCCTGGGTCAGACGACGTGGATCTTGATACGGATGGACTCTGGGTATCAGCGCGCACGAGAGTGTGAATGTGAGAGTGACTGTTGGATACATCGTCGTCGTCGTCGTCGACGTCGGCTTGAAAGAGTTGCTGGGTTTCCTCTTCATCCGCATTGCGCTCAACATCATCGCGTGGACGAACGACATGTGACGAGCGCGTGTCAACGAGATGGATTGACCCCGCATCACCTGAGGCTGGGTGGGACAATATTGCTTCCCCGAGCTAAAGGTGCCATTGGGGTATGGGGTAAGAACGGGGTGGCATAGGAAGGTCTCGTGCCCGATCTCCACTTACCAAGGCGAAAGGCGCCCACTGCGTAATTGCCCAACAGAACCCAACGACAGACAAGATGAAAGTTGCACCCGATACGGTCGAGATGACGCTATATTTTCGATGACAGAAAGGGCAAAAACAAATAGGTCAGCTGTTAAAAAAATCGCTGCTGGTGTGAACAGCACAAAGGACGAGTGACGGACGTACAATGTGGCAGCCATACAGATCGCAAAAATAAAGTGAGACAATGCCCATAAACTAGCCAAGTGCATCCGAACACGTTCTAGCCACGTCCCCTGCTTTGATTGAAGGGGGCTGGAAACGTGGCCCGCGTGTTGCGGGACAACAAGGGAGGGCACAATGATGTTGGCTGCCAGGGACACTAAAGCACTGTAAAACATTGCTCGTGCCCCAAGCCGCGTGGATTCGGCATCAAGTGCAATCGCAGCGTCTTCACTCTCTGGAATAGGCGAGGATTTCTTGTGAAGGTCGCCAATGTATACTGTGGTATAAAATAGCACTGGGAACCACCCCAACCATGCACTAACCACCATCAGGGCGAGGAGTAAGCTCCAAATGGGAAAACGCACAAAAATTGGATCCAACACTGCAGATACGGGTCACTGCAAAGGTGGAAACAAGAACGCAAGAACGCACAATCTGTCGGATGACGCTAGGTAGTCTCACGAGAGTCTCCCATAGTTCCTTCAGCTCCCGTCGGAATCCTCTAGGAGCTCTTCCGCGGAAAACATGAGTGGAGTGAGTATGTCACAGCGATGAAAATAAACGACGTACGATGAGCGGAGCAAGACACGCTCTTTAACATGGAGACACACCCACACCTGTGTCAAGAACAAAAGAAGAGCTGCAATGATGGAGAGGACCTCTAGCTGTGCATTCCCCAGGAAGGGGAACATATAAGGGAGGTCAAGATTTCCACTGGAACCGGGTCGAAAGAAGACTCGGTGTGCAGAAGTAATGTAGGCTTACAAGAAAAACCCGGCGACACTTCCGACGGCCAGCATGCTCGCTGCCCAAGCATTGCCCGCAGGTTGCCTGGCGGTGGGTAGGGTATCCACCAGAAGCGCGCGATCAAGAGCCTGTACTAAGAAAACGTAAGACTGCGAACTGAGTGGACGCGATTCACAATATTCACCAGCATTGATACAGAAGTCTATACAATAAATAGAAAGTATAGCAAGCCAGATGGTGAGGACGTCGTTCTACTGCGGGTGAGCTACGCTAGCAAGAGGTGTGAGCAAAAGGATGGCTCACCGAGTGAGAGTCCAGGGTGGTGAATATGGTCGCAAATGGCCTCGTGAATCCGAGGAGAAAGGTGGCGAGCGCGCACAATGCAGCACCAACCACAATGATAGGTCGCCGCCTGCCAAATCGGGATTTGGAGTTGTCGGCGAGCATCCCTAACGAATTCGCTTTCAGAACTAGTTGGAAATCGTGTACAAAGGCGTACCTATCATGGGCTGCACGATGAAACCAGAGAGCGGTCCGGCAAGAAAAACGACGGCCATGAGGGATTTTGGGAGGCCGAGGGAGAGCAGGTAAGGTGAGGCTGTAAGACGTCAGTAGCTGTATCATAGCAAAGCTGCAGACACCGACCATAGGACATCTCCACTGACCAAAGCATTTGTACGCCGAAAAGACCGACGGTCAGCGACGGTAGTTGTGCCCAAACGGGGCCAGCTATGCGTGCGACACCAGCCCAACGACGCTCGTGGTCGTGCTCCGGTTCGTCGCCGACGGAAATGGCAGAAAGGCCTGTCATTGGGATATCGGAAGCGCGTGGGTGGCGGGTGGTCAATGTTCAAAATTTAACCAATGAGCCTGCCCAATGCCGTCACTGTTGGGCGCGATGCCCAAAGGTGTGTGACATGCTGTGACACCCCCATATGACCACTACGTCACGCAACCTGTCCCGGATCCGGTAGAATGTTGACATGCGCCAGGCGACGAGTGGCCTTTGCTGGCCTTCGACGTGCCCTTCACGTTGCTCCACCGCGCTGCAGAGAGAAATTTGACCCGGAAACCGTAGAGCGCATCTCAGAAGGGGTCGATGTTTGCATTGTCGGAGCTGGCCCCGCTGGTCTCAGTGCTGCTATACGTCTAAAGCAGCTTGAGCAGGAAACGGGGAAGAATTTCCGTGTCGTCGTACTTGAGAAGGGCGGCGAAGTAGGTTCGTTGAAATTTCGTCGCTTGCTCACCTCCTCTTGACTAACTCCTGCTGGACGCAGGATCACATATTCTTTCCGGAGCTGTCATAGAGCCTCGCGCTCTCAACGAGCTGCTTCCGGACTGGTCCTCTAGGGATGACCATCCCCTCATACAGCCAGCGACGTCCTCTACCATGCGATTTCTCACCAAGAAATACTCCTTTCCTATTCCGCATCCGCCTCAGATGGCCAACGACGGCAACTACATCACATCACTTTCTCGGTTCACAGCCTGGCTGGGGGCCATCGCTGAGGAACTCGGCGTCGAGGTCTACCCCGGATTTGCCGGCGCCGGTCTCGTATATAGTGAAGACGGTGACAGTGTCGCAGGCGTGCGGACCAACGAAGTTGGCCTGGACAGGCAAGGTTGCATGAAGGAGACATTTGAACCCGGAATGGAGTTTCGTGCAAAGGTCACACTTATCGCAGAAGGTGCCCACGGCTCGCTCTCCAAAGAGCTCATCCGCAAGTTCGACCTACGCAAAGACGTAGATCCACAAACATACGGAATCGGTTTGAAGGAAGTTTGGCGCGTTGATTCGAGCCAGTATCGACCGGGCGAGGTCGTGCACACCATGGGCTGGCCGCTTAACTACCTGACTTATGGTGGAGGCTGGGTGTATCACATGGCAGATGGCCTCGTCAGCCTTGGATTGGTCATTGGGCTCGATTACGCGAACCCGTATCTCAGTCCGTACAAAGAACTCCAGGTGAGGTTACACGCGCTCTTGCGTTCCGCGCTCTCCTGACACCTGATGTAGCGCATGAAGCACCACCCTTACTTTGCCAAGCTCTTATCCGGTTCCTCTACTCGCATTGCTTATGGTGCTCGCTCACTGAACGAAGGCGGCTTACAGTCTGTCCCAAAGCTTCACTTTCCAGGTGGTGCTCTGATCGGGTGTTCCGCTGGGTTCATCAATATCGCCAAAATCAAGGGCACACACAACGCAATGAAGACCGGCATGCTCGCGGCGGAAGCGGCCGCAGATGTGCTCACGGAATCAATGTCGGAAGTGACCACCAACTCCCCGAGTGATATGAGCAAGTATGATGCCGCCGTCCGGAGTAGCTGGGTATGGTCAGATCTAAATGAAGTGCGCAACCTGCGTGCGAGTTTCAACACGCAGTTGGGCATCTGGGGCGGCATCGTTTATTCGGGTATAGATTCGTTCTTCCTCAAGGGCCGGACGCCGTGGACGTTTCGCAACAAGACCAGGAGTTCGGACGCTGCTCATACGCTGACGGCTAGCCACTTCAGGCCTATTGATTATCCCCCACCGCAGCCACCACTCTCGACCGATCTGCTGACGTCTCTGACGTTCACGGGCACGAATCACACCGAGGACCAGCCTATCCATCTACGCGTTCGCAAGGACGGCGTCGAAGACATGTCTCTGAGGAAAGAGCACGTCCGCCGAAATATTGGCGAGTATGCGGGCTTGCTTCAGCGCGCGTGTCCGGCTGGTGTGTACGAGTACATTGAGGACGAAGGGATCTCAAAGGAAGAAGGATGGGACGGCAAGAAGTTAGTCATCAACTCGCAGGTGAGCGGCTCGGGCTTTTGCATACCTGGGTTTACACCTTCCCCTCTCAGAACTGTATCCATTGCAAACTATGTGACATCAAGGTTCCTACCCAGGATATCACCTGGACGGTGCCCGAAGGTGGAGGGGGTCCTAAATATAGTATGTTTTAGTTCTCGTTTCCGCTCCGTTAATTTCTGAAACTAAGTCACACTGTCATAGCTATCACTTAGTTCTCATCCCGTGCCTAATGCGCGGCTACCCCAGCGAGGGTGCATTCCTACTTGTTCTGGCTAGAACCTGGGATCGGCTTGTAACCTCGACCCCGCAGCTACTCAGCCGCCGCGTGTCCGGGGTTTCAACAACCCATGGCACAGTTGGGAAAGGGTGAACCGCATCAGCTGGTTAGGTATGCATAAAGTTAGCGTACGTGTTTAAGGATCTTTGCCCAAGTCAATATAGTGTGTATGCACGAAGGATACCTGCGCTTAGGTGACCGCCGCTGTTGGTCTCACATGTTGTGCTCTACTTCGTCTATGTGCTGTAGTGACTTTTCTTTTTTTTTTTTTTTTGGACGAGTGATGCTATTGTGTAACGACCGACTAATCTAGTCTTACACAATACACTAAGGCGGACGCCTTGCGAGGTCGACCGGTCCGAGGAAAAATGCTCTTATGCACGCCCTGCTTTCGCAGGGGGTGTGGGGCTCTGTTTCCTACCAGGTGTCCCCAGTATCATCAGGGGTCCTTGGTAGGTTAATACCCCCTAAAACCTCTGAGTTTGTCACCCAGTCTGGAGGCAGCGAGTCGGGGTCTTTCAGTGCTGGCAGCCAGGTGTTGAGTACTTTTTGCGTTTGGGGGGGTTTTCGCGCGGATTTTGCCAGATGTCGGTCTGTCTCTGGGCGTTCCGTTATTCTCTTTTGCCACTTGGTTCAGAGGGCTTTGGCCGTGAGACGGGTTCCGTTGATTACCTGGTTGCGTCTCGTTTCCCAGATGAGGAACGCTGTCTCTGAGATGAGGATTCGCTTGAGTCTCGCGGTTCCTCTTTTGAGGGCGTTTGGGGGTTTGTCGCGATTCTGTGTTGCTGTTATACACCCGCAGCCCAGGATTAGGCTTAGCGGGGGTGGCCGCCATTCTTCGTTCGGTGTTGGCCATACAGCGCGGGTCAGGTTCCAGGCCAGTCTATTTTCGGGTGCGGGGCATTCTACTAGGATGTGTTCCATGGATTCTTCGGGGTGGTCGCAGCTGACGGATCTGACACAAAGTGAGGCACGAGCGATGTGGCAGAGCACGGTCTTTGGCCAAGCTCAGGAAGTGGCGGTGCCGCACTCTTCTCTCCACCACTTCCATCCATGCTCACCATCCTGCACCATCGCAGCTCGTGTAGCAGCTTTCTCACTCTCCTTTGTCATACCCTTCCATACACTGTCGCATTACACTCATTTGTACTTCGCACACAACTCGCCATGGCCAACCCGCGACTGGAAAACCCTCCAAACTACGCCGGCCCGGACTTCGAGGTTATCCGCCAAGGACTCATGGCGGGCTACAACGAATCCAATCAGCAAGTCATCGAAAGGCTGATAGTGTCGTGGGAAGCTGACCGGAACAGGCGGGCTGCCGCATGGATGGAAGTGCAGCAGGAAGTGGAGCGCGCTGCGCTCGAGGCCGAACAAGAACGCCAGCGGTTGGAGGAGGGAGCAGAGAGGATAGCCAATGAGGAAGCGGAAAGAGAGCGGCGCGACACTGAGAAGAAAAGAACCAAGATGAACAGTTTCGAGCCCGGCACGTCGGTCGCCAACATTCTTGTCCCACGTCCCTCACAGTATGCCATCCAAAAACTAAGTACTTTCGACTTCGTAGAGTTATGGTACTTCTCACCCGAAGGTTGTGCAGACGCGGCGCACAACAACAACAAGTCTCAGGCGGACGATACCTTTGGCATTGCCAAAGTTGACGACCTACTCACAGTTCGCTCAGTTGCAGCAGTCAGGGCCTCTCGCAATGCCCTACCGGATCAAGAACTCTCTTTCGAGAGCTTTCTGCAAGCCAAGAACAGCTTCCTGGTGCACGCCAGGAAAGCCAACTGGCTGGCAGCCAACTTAGATGCGCTGGCCACGTTCTTCTGGAAGATCGAGATGCACCCGATGCGCAAGAACACCCTGGGCAACAAAACCGTCCTGAGCTATGCAGCCAGGGTATGGCGGGACTGGCATGACGAAATCAAGGCCGGAAATGGGTACGACATTGCGATAATCAATGAAGAGCTGATGCGGGACATCGCATTTGAAATTCATGCGAACGACCAGCAGCGAACCAAGTGCAAGGTAAGCACCAAAGGGAGAAGCTAAGTGTGTTCTGACGATACTCTCCCACATATTCTGCCCACCCTGTGTTTCACTCACGGTGGTGTCATGATCGCTGCTGTGGACTATGTCCCCACCGACCCTGCTGTGCGCTGCTGCCGTGGACCACGTCCCCACCAGTAACACATGCCACTGCTGCACTTCCAGGTGGAAGAGCTAATCGCACAAGCTGAAGGCTCCAGTGCCCGACAGTGGCACGGCTCGCATGGGCGTAACCCCAAACCAGATCATCACGAGGGACGCAGGTCGCGCAGATCCAGATCCGCCTCCCCCGGCGCAGGAGGAGTCACTCGGGCGAGCCAACCACGAGCACCCAAAATCCCAACGAACATTCCTTTCACAACCGTTCAGAGGAAAAGGGAGGCAAATCGGCCTATGCACTCTGCCTTGGACGCTTCGCACACAACGTACACCGCTGTCGTTTCACAGAGTTATGGGATGGCACCCCAGCCCGCTGCCGGCGCAACTCAGAGGGGCAATTCATTAACCCGGCAGGGAGCAAGATGTGCATTGATTGGCAAAGACCATATGGATGCCGCTCGAATCACACCTCAGCTATGCATGAATGTTCTGGTTGCGGAGACACCAACCATGGCGCTCAGACATGCCCTAAAGCTCAGAAGAGCTAAGGCAGTGACCCCATACAGCCCAGATGCATGGCAGATGGCCCTCTGGAGGGTGGACCTTCTCAGTAAATACCCTTTAATACCTAATGGTCTCTGTTTCGGCTTTCACTCCAGAATTCAGACCCTGCTGATATCTTACATCCCACCTAACAGCCCCTTGATTAAGGAAAATCAGTACATATTTGACAAAATTATAAATAAAGTGCTTTTGAAAGGGCACTACTTAGGACCATTCAGTTGTAAAAATCATGGAAGCTGTGCTGGGACCTTTCCAAACTGCTCCCTTGTCCTTAGTTTCTAAACCAGGGAAACCAGAAAGGTTTTGTCTCATCCAAAACCTCTTGTTCCCATATCAGTCCACTTTGGATATATCTTCACCTAATGCTAGGGTCAATGCACCCAGATCACCTCATCACAAACTCACCCTTATATGAAGAGCTCTGTGCATTCACAGGTCCTGAGGTTTCCACTTTGGCAAAGCTGCTGGTGACTTGGAACACATGGCATGCATGTTTAGGTCATCCAGGTGGTGATCTTGTCTGCCATCTCCCACTTGTGGCTACTGGGGTCTCCATGGATGTCAATCTTCCACTCACCCATTGTGAATCTTGCATTATAGTGAAACACTCTTGCTAACCACATCCTCCTTTCACACCCTGTGTTGAGCATATGCTTGACCTAGTGCATTCTGACATTTGTGGTCCATTCTGGTTTGGACTCCACATGGAAAACTTTATTTTATCATCTTCCTCAATGACCATACTCACCTCATTAATGTGCAGTTGCTCTTTTCCAAAGATCAGGCACTCACCAGTAACAACCAGCGATAGTGCTACTGACTGCCTGGACTTGGATGATCTGGAGTTTCAGCAATGTATTGCCCATGTGTGGGCTAACTACCAAGCGGATAAGGCAAAGGACAAGGGGAAACAAGTCCACTTCAATGGAGTTGAGATTCCTGCTCGTAAAGTGGCTCACCCCTCTTCTCAGTCTGCCTCAGTTGCAGATGAGATCATGTCTCTGGCCATTCAGGCAGACAGGTCTGCTGCCCTGGTACAATTGTGATCTGCTGCTGCTCTGACTGTTACACCCACTGCATCCCATTCATCTGCTTCGACTACCACCTCCTCTATTCCATGTCCACCAACTCCATTTTCCACCACACCAACCATCACTCTGTCCTGTCCACTACTGCCTACTGTTTCCCCTGCTACTCCCTCAGGGCAGTTTAGGTATTCATTCCCACTTGAAGATGAGAACACACCCAAGAGAATCCTTGACTGGGTGCTCTCTGCCACAGTCCCAATCCCTGTGAAGGAGCTTATATCTGTTGCCCTGGATGTCTACAGACAGATCTGGGACCTTTTTGCTATAAAACAGGTTCCAGTTTCCACTAATGCAGTCCATGTTAATGAATTCTCTGGCTACAAGCTTTCGGGAAGAGACCCCAGGGCCATTGAATGCCACTTCAGAGGCTGCATTGAGTGTAATAATGCCAGTTTCATTGTTGCCCATCATAGCGTCACTCTTCAGTCTTTAGAGGCCAAAGTGGTCAGCACTGACAAGTCAATCACCAGAGTCCTGGACTCTGGCTCCCAGATTGTGGTCATGCCAAAATGGGTGTGGGAATTGCTTAGGATGCCAGTCCAGTCCAACTACCAGATGACCATGTCCAACATGAATGCAACCCTCTAGTCAACCATTGGAGTCATCAAGAACTTGCATTTGGACTTTGGTACCAGAGAAGTCTGTTTCCAGGTACAGGTAGTCCTGCACTCTAACTTTGACCTCCTCCTCAGATACCCTTTCCATTGTCTTTTGAGCACTTCTACTGATGATTTCCCAGACAGAGGGCAGATAATCACACTCCATGATCCTAATGTTGAAATCCTAGGCTTGTAGCCATGGCTAGTGGATTTCAGCTAGCATTTAGCTTTCACGTTCTTCTGATCGTTTAGAGTTTCCTGACGTGACAGAACATTAAACCTTCGCCCTATAGATCCAGACCATGATGTATTGTGACATCATGATGATGTCACTATGACATCACTGATCTCGGGTAATGCAGGAACATACTGACATTATTCTATTACTCATAGCCCTACTATAACCGAGAACACCCTGGTTTACCCGGTATGCACCCGGGACTACACACTAACCTCATGCACATTAACAAGATGACAGGCTATGAACTTTCTGGACATGAC